>LYUA01000367.1:76019-92667 GCA_002093875.1 Calopteryx splendens
GGGGGAGAGGTTGGTTTATGTGACGGATGACGTCCAGAGGGTTGAGGATGAGGGGGGAGGGAAGTAGGGTGGGGGACGAATACCCGCGCACACACGCCGGCGCATCAAATGCCAATCGCATCATCCGATGTTTAAGTGCCAAAGGGATGTACACATACCGGGTCCATTTATTGCGACGATAAAAATGCATGGACGAGATATCATCTATAATGATTTTTTTCGGGTGGATCGGGGGGAAAATATGAAAGAGGATGGCATCTGCTCGGCCAATAAGATAAATATTAATTTCGATGACACTCGCGTTTTTATGGCGACACCTGACGAAATGGTTCCCAGTTTAGAGAGGAGAAGGCGTGGAATGATATTTCTAGCACTGGGGGAGCTTCAGCTATTTCAGAGGAAAAGGCTTTCTGCCTTCAGCGGAGTTTTATTCAGATTAAAATCAAATGCATCTTTATATTTTAAAGAGCACCTCGAAATATATAATTTTGTAATTCGGGAGAGAAGTGAAAGTCATATCATACCGATACCACCTTTAGCTTATCCTACTAATAGATAGAGAAAACAAGGGCATGATAAAAATAATTAGCCATAATATAGATTAACTGCAACGTGGAGATGCAAAGAAAACATAAGCATCCATTCTATCATAATAGGGATTGCTTTTAAAATACTTAATAAATCGATTAGAATGGATACGTTTTGCACTTCGGACCCTTCCGGAGGTATGTGTGCCCCTGAGATCCAGGTTAAGCCATCATGTAGGCTCGTAAGTGGAGTGAAAAACTTTAATCTTTGGTGAAGCATAATAATATCATGTTACATTAATCATAAAACGGCATCAAAAATATTTTTCGTTATCACATAAGTTTTAATTTCTAAAATACATGTAAACTAATCGATGCTGCTTAAAGAGTTGGTTTTATGACATAAATAAAGTACCATAATATTTTGTACGTCTAATGTTATCAAGTCTCTTTACTCTTCTTAGTTGAAGAAATACGAGTAATTATATCAAGCAAAGACCAAATGCTCACATATAGTAATAATAAACTATAAGTAGGTAGCTCTTCCACTATCTATATTTCTGACAGAGTCCCTAATACGTCATTATATTTATGCAATAATGTAACGTGAGTAAAATACCTTTATTTCTCAAAAGCATCTTTTAAGAATTTCTCGTATTAGTTTTATTTGAAGTCATTATCCAAGTTTATTAAATGATGCAGTTGATATAGTTTTGATACTCTAAAACCGAGTATTGTAACTTAAGTTTGTGTTGATCGTTTTAAATACGTAAAATAGTTTCAAAATGAACTTTTATTTATTTTATGCTACAAAAAACTTACCTATTTATTTATAACAATTTTCTTTCCAAATGGGTAACGCGGACTTTGAAGGCTAGTTAAACTACGAATATGAACATTAAAAATGAACGGATAGAGATAATAGCTTTCGAGTGGCCCAATAAATAATAACAAAAAATAAATCCCAAATAGGACGGAAATTCTAGAGATCGGCCAAAAAATTCATTATTATCTTCATAATCGATGATTACACTGACTCTTTGGTTTCTAATTTTCACGCAAACGCATCCAAAATTCACATGGTAAGAATAATATGGTGCAATCAGGAATTTTTTCAATTCGCATTATCATGACAATTAGCTATGCAGTACCAGAAGCTAATTCTGCAAGATGAAATCGTATCTTTTAAATCAGGTGGTCAACGTGATGAGGAACACCTGCCTACAAAATTCATTGAACTCGTTTTTATTGAAGCCATGACGCAAGTCACGTCGGATTTTGGAATTCACCTTCACGATAATTCATTTAACTACCCACTCAAATCGCACCAGTCGCCAATTTCATAACAGCTTTATACTCCTCCAAATCACTCAGCGCAATGTTTTGATTAAAATATATGGGAGTGAAATCATTAAACCATAAGAGGCGATTATTACCTGGCAATGAACAGCATAATGTCAGAAAATCAATTACAAGACATAAAAAATATTTTTTTATGGGTATCTTAAAATATAATTGGCAGTATCGTGGTATTCCAGTGGGTAGAGTGGTGAGATAATAACCGGAGGGCCCGGGTTCGATTCGGGGACCTCAGGTCCCTACCGCACTTTCAGCTCTACCCAAGTTGCGTGAGTTATCGGGAACCCGATCTTCCGATACACAAGGAAAGGAACTGGCCCTCCTAACCTTATGTACAAATTTCACATGCTGTTGGGCTTCTTATTAGGTGAGCTCTACCCTCACCTTCCAAACCTCCGGGTATTTACTGTGGTTTTAAAATATAATTGTGGAATGGCAACTAATATTAAAAACATTTTACATGAAAAACACAATGACTTTGAATTCCTGGAAGTCCTGTAGGATGTTCATGGAGCCATAAATAAGCCGTTACAACTACGTTTTACTTGTCTATGCTATGACCCTTTAGGATCCATCCAGATAATAACTTACCAAGTACGAGGCATGCGAAATAGCAAAATGTGGAAAGATAAAATATAACCAATAAAACTCAGGACACCACGATAAAAAATTTCTTTTTTTGTCAAGCCAATTTCTCTCTAGACGAAAATTGTTATTAATTGTTAAACCTACATTGTAAACAGTTTCCGTTCAAAATCCTATACAAATTGCACTTTTTATATTTATTAAGTAATTTCTAAAATGTCATAGAGAACCTTATATAACGCTCGCGTTATACTCTGAAATCTGAGGTGTATTTTCATTCAAAGTAACTAAGTTAGTGGAAGGCTAACAGCAATGATGCAGGCTTTCAAACGGCTTATTATTCTGATTCCTATTCATTTCTAAGATATCCTATTGGATAACAATAATACTCTTATAATCCTGATATTCCTATTTCGCGAGGGACATGGAACACCCAGCCGGTGACGATTCACCCCGAGGATTAATTATCATTCCCTACCCAAGTCCCAACGCGTCTTCAGTCAGGCCAGTGACATTATGCCAACGGTCAATCCCTTGTCATGGTCTTCACTCATTGCCTATGTCGGACTATATTGCTGTGTCCCCACAGCAGAGACCATCGGTCCGATTCTTTCAGTCCCTGTCCCTAAGTGACCTTTGAACCCATATATCTGAATGCAATTGAGGGATCTGCGGTGAAAAGATAGTTGAAGGGTGACTCCTGCGAAAGTCCGGCCCAATTATTAACTTGAGAGGGATTGAGTTTAGTCTGATTTGACAACCTCTTACTCTCACTCACTGCTAGCTAAGTTGTGTAAAGCTGACTACTAAGAAAGCGTCTGTGGCCACTCATCTAAATAGCCGCAAGGCACTGGTTAGGGATTCCTCCTTTCTCCTAGGAATCCCGAATTCGAGTCCCGCCCTGCGCGGGACAAAGCCGTGACAAAGTTTGAATGCCTACAATGAATTAAGTTGACGTTAATGTAGCTATACATCATTGAAAGTTACAAAAAAATTGGTTTCTGCTTTGATTGTGGTATCTTTAAAATATACTCTATAAAATGATGCCCAACATTCAACTAAAAAGAAAGCAAACTCTGTATTTCAATAACCATTTCTTGACCGAAATTTAAAGCTGATGAACAGTCTTATGAGTCAGAATTAAAGCCTCTTCTATGAGCACCAAGAAAAATTTAAATAATTATAGTAAGAAGGGTAGCGTTTATATTTTAACATGGCTTGAGGATATTAAACCTCGAGATTTTATACCTATGAAACACACCATACCAAAAATACGTTTATATTAACTGGTAGAACATATTAATGGATGTATAGGCTTACGAGTCGCGGGGGATGCGACTTGTTCCCAACGGATTTAAATGATAAGATCAATTCTTACATCGTTTCACGGACTACTTCACGTGCCCGAAAAGGTCGCATAATGTCCGCAAAAATATCGACCTCCGTCCGAATTCCTGGGGGCAGAAAGATATACCTGCGTAGCGGATTTGTCGGTCACTCCTTGCGGGAGTGTGTACGTCCGCACCGCGATCACTAAAGAATAAAGCACTCAAGTCGTACACGCACATACGTTTGTGTGTAGCGAGGGAGTTAGGCAGGTACTCCCAAACGCAAGGTTAACCACACCGAAAGAGAATGGGATGGAGGGAGAAGGGACACGCCCTCTCAAGTGAACATCGCCGAGGCACCTCGGGCGCCACTCTGCCCCTACTCCCTCCCTCAAGCGAAACTCCATCCCTTCCCAGGCTCTCGCACGGCCACCTCCGGCCCTGCCACCCCACCCCACCCCCTCCCTTTTCGCCTCTCACCCTTTCCTGCCATTCCGATCCCCTTGTTCCATCCAAAGTACGGAGGAAGGCAGGGGAAGGGGCTAGGTAGGTATACGAGCGGAGGAACACCGTGCCATATACCACACCAACATTCCACCTCTCCACTTTCTTCCTTTTCCCTACCGGGCCTCTCCTACCCCGCGAAACACCCTCATCCCCATTTTTTTCTCTTCTTCTCATCCAGCTTCCCCCTCCGCCCAACACCCTCCGCCCTAAGGCAAGTCTCCTTACGGCGCCCAAGAGTGACGTCACGAAACGGATAGAACTCGGGGAAAAAAGAAAGACTGGAGTGGAGAGAGGGACGAGGGAGGAGTGGGGGACGAGGCGCGGGAAGGGGGAGGAGTAAGGGAGAGAGAAGGGGATTGTTTCTTTTTTTCGAGGGGAATAGAAGGTGAGAGAGAGATAGGGGAGGGAAATAAGGCGGGCACGTGAGAGAAGGAATGGGTGAGGATGGAGGAGGTTGGCGCAGTGGGAAGGCATTTGGGGACACCCTTGAAGGGCGAGAAGAGGGGGGGTAGGGTAGAGAGAGAGAGGAAGGGGCGAAAACGGGAGAAAGGGTGGGTGGGATGCAAGGGGGCGAGAGGGAGTGAGAGATAGAGGGAGAATGGGGGTGTCTCATAATGGTAGGCAAGGGAGACAGACCAGGGGGAGCGAAAAACAGAATGGGAAAGAATGTGTGGATGCATTGGAAGGGAAGCGGGGAAGAAAGGCAAGGGGATGAGAACGATCAGCGGGGTGAAGGATACTAGGGGACTCGGCGTGGCGAGTTCAGGAGAAAGGCGAGGAGAGAGCGGCATTGCAGGAGGGAGAGATGTAAATGGAAGCTGAGAGCTAGATAGAAGAGAGCTAAGAAGAGAGAGAGGGAGGGAGGGATGATAAGCGGGAGAGATGCGGGTGAAAGAGAAAAAACAATGAGAAGGGGAGAGTCTAAAGGGAAAAGATAATGGCGAGGGTAAAAGGGGTCGAAAAAGATAAGGAGGGGCTTACTGTATATGAAAGGGGAGAGATAAAAGGAGAGGAGGGAGGAAGGTGAAAGAGGCAATGGGGTACGGAGGGAAGGAGGGGGGTCTCCGTAGAAACGGATGGGAGGACTTAAGAAAAAGCGATGGAGGAACAAAGGAGCATAAAGTGAAAAAGATGATAGGATGAGGCAGACGGTAGAGGTAATGGAGTAAGGAGTATAAGGGCAAAGGGGAGGAGGAGCGGGCAGGGAGGCAACGGAGGAGTAAAATGGATAGGGAATGGAGCGGGGAATAAATAAAGCGATGCCTAGCTAGAAAAAAAGAGAAAGGAATGGAATCGAGAAGAGAACCGGCAAAGAAACGTGGCGGAGGCATCGCAGGTAGGCAAGGTGAATGATACCGAAGGCAAGAGAGCGCGGGAAGAGAGAAAGGCGATGCAAACAGAATTACGGAGTAAGAGAAGGCGTAAAAAGGACGTAAAAGAGAGGGAACGAATAGAGTCCCGACAGGCGAGAGAAGTGGCGGGCGGGTTTTTATTTCTTTACCTGAATTACGACACACTCATATATTAGGGCTAGTTCAGGAAGAAAAATGTTATATACGGGGTGTGCTTCCCAATGACTCATGAACATTTCAAATGTCTCTGCAACAAAACGAATTATTGAAACCCTTCCACGACGGAAAAAAAACGCAAGTAGACTTTCTTACTTTAGAAATTTTTATTTGTGGACCACAACTGTGAGCCGACTAAAATTCATTAGAAAGAATAGATACTACTTCAACAGCGTAAGAACGTACAGCGTGGTTAACCCCATTTCAGCGCAGCCATCAATATCGATGCATGGCTGTCCTCCTTTTGGTCGGCGGTTGTGGCCGATACTCTCTCCCATTCTACACCGCGAGTTATTTTTCGAATTCCCTTACAAATTCTGTGATTCAACCACTGCGATTCTCTGAGAAGATTATGAAGATTATAAATAAGCTCCTGATATTTTTTTGGGTCACAGTTTTGTGACTAACAAATTTTAGTCTATACAACCACGCTCACAAGCGGACTTAATAAATTAAAGTAAGGTGATCTAAATTATGCCATTCCTTTAATAATATTGAACACAGGAAAATCAAAAATTACACCAGTGCTCTTTTGTGAATAGTTTCTTTTTCGTCGCTAAGGCTTTATTAAAAAAAATTCACAATATTCCCCAATATAAAAGATTTTATGAATGCAGAGGTAAGGAAGCGTAAAGAACTGTGTAAGTATCAATCTCGCCCCAATAAAAGCGATTTATTATTATGACGTAAAATCTGAAAGATTTTTTCCGAAGTAGGTAATTGACTTTACTAAATAAGTACTAATACTCCTAAATTGAAAAATATTTGGATATAATCACCTGAAGTATAAATAAATTTCTCAAATAGATTATCAACAAAGTATTATATTCTTCAAACAAATTACATATCGGTATTTTAACTCTTTAATAGTGCGCCATACTCTTGTCGGTATAACTTTCTGGGTTCGGCCGTTAATCTGTTAATTAATTACTTAACCGATGACCTGATTACCTGAATTGAACTAACACCTTAGATTTTAAACTAGATGAAAGGGGTTAATTGCTGCGTTCCATGTTCAAACTATTTGTTTAGAAAACAAATTCATCCACGCACGATTAAGAACGGTCCGATAAAGAACAAGAAAGATTCGTGCAAAGTTGGAAGAGGAAAGAAAAGGAGAGATAACTTTGAAGAAGACGATATGAAAGGAGAAAAGGTAGGAGGACTAAGTTTGATGGCCGGAAAGAAAGGAGAGGGGGAGAGGCAGAGTGTACCTATGTGTATGGGAGGAGAGAGGGAGGGGGCGGGGTGGAAATGGAGTGGTGGCAGGGCGTGGGGAGGAGGGAGGTATGGGGTGGGAGTGCGAGGAGGCTGAGGTACGGAGGTCGCGGAGGCGTTGGGCGTGTTCGCGTGCATTATAGAGGTGGGTAAATGGCCAACTCCGCCATTGGCTCTCGCCCCGCTGAAGTTGTTTCCGGCAGTTCCCTTCGTTAATATTTAAAAGCGGATGGAAAGGGTTCCCTTCCTCCCTTGTTTATTTATAATATTCACTCCTTCATTTATTTCCTGGCAGTTTTATTTCCTGTATGCCAGGTGCCTCTGATGTCCGCCATTCACTCTCCTCTTAAATCTCTCTTCACTCATACACACCCCCCCTCATTTCTCCCGCTCTCTCAATTGTTGCGGAATCATTAAGGAGGATATCCAATTGAATTGGCGATAATATAAGAGGATCTCTCATTGAATTTTATCTCTTCCACGAGGAATTGTCCTAAAATCTATACCATATGTGAAGCCGAATAAATTTACTACAACATTGCAAGTACGATCATTAATTATGTTCGTCGGTGAATAGGGTAGCAGGCTTTGATCAGTGTCAATGTGAGTACAGAGCAAAAAATCCTTCAAATATCTATATTATTTCAAAGAAAATGTATTGGTTAAACAATAGCTTAAAAAACATTTTTCTATCGAGGGTGTCTCGATGGTTGCTACGATTTCATATCGCCGTAATTCCCAGTATTTTCGACGAGTAAATACATGCATACGCTTTGAAGTATAATCGCCTCTTTCTAGAATCATGGAACGGTAAATGTGGAAACGATATATGTTTATCAATCTATGAGACTATTAAGAATATTAATCCCTTAAACATAAAGCCATACGTATAGGACAGCATATAGTACTCATCTTTAACATTTAATTTAATACTAACAAAGACATTTTCTGGGGATAAATTTAATTAGAACTCGGAATCATACGGCCGGGAAATAGACGGCCAACAACAAAAATAGTATTTCCCCAATTCTGGATTACATTTGACGGCCAAATATTTGATATAGCATATATTGCATACAAAGTGAAGCCAGTATTCTATTCAGCCTGTAACACCCACGTCATCCTGTTATTGCGCATCAACTGCTTTATTCCATTCCCATCAACCAACCCTCTTCCACTTACTCTACAACTCCTCCATTACTCCCTCTAGGGTCTGGACTGAACGATCAACTGAAACGCCACCCCTCGAACGACTAAGGCCCGCCGCTACCCTTTAATACCCAGAGTCCTCTATTACTTCTCGAGTTTCCCTGTGCATAAATAATGTAATCTACGCACTATAAATGCGTGATTCAAATAAAAACAGAAAATGAATGCGAAATTGGTAGGAAAAATTCATAAATGTTTCATGTAGGTCCTCTTTCTGGGCGTATTTATAGCGATCGTTACGGAACAATAGTTGAATGGAATGTCGCTCTTGGAGGATGCTGCTCATGATATGCAATTAGGAATTACAACAATATAAGAATTGATGAATTTCATCCGCCAAAATTAGGGAAAATGCTGCATTATTTAAAACACTGCTGCATATTTTACACTACCAGGGAAACCTTGAAGCATGCAGCCATTGATGAGTAAGGGAAGCTGGAATATGCATGATCCAATGTGGTTTTCCTGATGAGCGCTGCATCCGGCGTCCAAAATAGGATTATTTCTCGCCATGGTCCTGCAGGTTGCCGAGTCATGCAGGAATACTTTTTTCTTTATGCAGTGTTCTGATGTGATATGACCACATCCGCCGGAGACAGTGTAAATCTAAATATTATCACTTGATATCTCTACGAAGCACCAGTTTGGGGCTCGAAAAAAACCCCTCGTGTAATTTCAGCGCATATTATCCAAAGATTCGGACTTCTCAACTACTTACTTCTGATGCACGCTCACTCGATATAAAGCACACTGACCTCTCTTCTTCGCGGTCACCTTTAAACCTTACCTACCCAGCGAAAGCCCCTCCTAATCTCTTCCCCAGTCCTTTTCTTTCTAAGAGGAAAAAACCTCCTCTCTCGAACCTCACTTCCATTTCCCTTTCCCCTCACGCAAATACCATGCGCCGTTCCCACCCACCCGTCTCTCTCCCCCCCCTCTCTCTCTCTCTCTCCCTCTCTCTTCCGTTCATAGTTTCCTCCATCATTCAACACTCCCCCATCCCCTTCTAAGCACACTACACGGACAGCCCCTAAAAAAAAAGATGATCTTCCATCCCCCTTCCTCATTTCCTTCAAGATGCCGTCATCCCTTTTATTATTGCGATATTTATTTCATCGTTCGCAGTACAAAGGCGAGATTCGATCCTTATTTTTACTTGGAATTCCCCCGCCGCTCCTTTATTTATGGCCGATAATCCGCAAGGGCTATTCTGGGCTCGGCTGGAGTCCTCCCTCTCTTCCGCAAGACCTACTACTCCTCCTTCTTCCCCCTTTACGCCCGTGGTTCCTCTCCTCTGCCAATATTTACACCCATGTTTCGCCTCCAACTTGAGAGAGTTTTCTTCGTCCCAGGGGCTCAGAGGAGAAGAAATTACCAATCATCCTCTTCATCTCTCGCCAGTTGACTCGAATGGAAACATTTTACTTCCCCAATTACGCTTCTGCGGCATAATCCTGCACTTTCTCATCATTACGTTTTAATAACGTGGATAAATATCCCACTGGAGTAGTAATATAGGGATTTTAAAAACATTTCCCAAAAGTTTCAACGATAGAGTAAAAAATGCAACGCCATAGATTATTCAGCACATATTTTTGTAATCCAATGTTTTAAGTAATAGTATTACACGCGAAAGTTCTTTAAGTATTAAAACAACAATAATAATACTCAAAATTATTCAATGTATTCATTAAATTATAATTACGAGAGGGTGAAAGATCTGAGGCGGCTACTGAAACTCTGTTTTCTTGTTTTCCCCGCAAAAATTAGTAAATAAATTTAAATACAATAATTTCAATAGCATAATTAACGAATGATTTTAGAACATTATTTAGCAAGTGATAAACAGCTTAAAAAAGGTAAAAACAAAAAGAGTCACTTTGGCCAATACTCATTCTTCTTCTTAAACGAGTAAAATTTGTTTCCTATCACTCTTTCCCCAAAGCTCGTGCATAATTTGAATGTTAACATCTCAGGCATTTTTGAAGTCTGGTTTAAGTATATTTTTTAAATGTCAATTTGAAATGCACTAGGGGAATATAATATAAATTTTGAGTAAAGTAACTCTTGTATATCAAACAATAATGTTTTCCATTTTCTAAAGGAAAAAAATTAAATATTACTCTAGAATTCGACACATTTACCTTCTCTTTACACTTCTTTTTATATAGTTGAATAATAATGTATTCAAGTAATAAGTATATTAAAATATAATTTTCATTATTTTTGGTGAATCTATTTAATTTTAAATGCATTAAAATATGGCGTAATAACTTTCAATTTGTATTTGATGAGGATTTGTGAAATTGAAGTAGCGACTTTTATTATCATTCCTTTCCGCTTTTTTTAATTGCCATTTAAACGAGGATACGAGGAACTTTGATTGAATATATAACTTAGCTCACCAGCATTGTATATTTTTACAGCATCGCCCAGGAAACCATTATACACTTTCGATTTACTGGAATGCACTAGTATAGTAAAAATTTTAACACCGTCTAAATAATAAATCACCAAACAGTTTCGAGCCAAAATAGGCTAGATAATGTGAAACTAAGTCTAAATAGCTTCAGCTATTTTGAGAACGAAGTATTTATGGAAAATGTACTACTGGCGTTATATCAATAAGCTCTCGAACAATTCTGGCTCACTTTTCTATTACAATTCATAATTCATGTGTATTAAAATGAATTCAAATGAGCCATAATAGCGATTAAATGTGACGCACATATCTATAAAAAATGCGTTGGAACCCTCCCAAGAATATCTATGATTAAGAGATTTTGCAAGTCATTTTCCACTACCATGCATTTCGAAACTAGTAGCTTCCACTTGCTGCCACCAAAATCACTAATAGAAATTAGATCTCCAAATTATTGAGGGGTGGAGACGCATGGAGTTCCTGAGTAATGGAAATGCATATGTTTTCCTTCACCTAGAATCTTGAATGATTTACTTACACCCTCCCTTATCTTATTGATTCCAAGATTCCAAGTCATATTCACTCAATTTGCTCTACACTGTTGTGCATCCTCCCGGTTGAACAGTACGAAGGGGATGTCCGGGGTCGTGAGATGTTCCCTAATACCGCGGTTCATACAAATCGCTTCCGATAAAGGAATGGCTGTCCATTACCACCACCCGATGTCTCTCTCACCGATTTCTTATCTGCTCCTTCTTCCTTCTCCCAGGATCTTCCCTCCCTTCTCTTCCAATTCCTCTCGTCACTTAGTCTCAGCCACTCTCTTTCCATCGTTCTCCACCTAATTCCTCTTTTCCCATTTCTCACCTTTTCCTTCCCCCAGGCAAACCATGAGACTTTCCCTCCCATCATTTTTTTCCATTAGGACCCCTGATTTCCTTCAAACCACCTACACACCTTCTTTCCCCCCCCCTCATTCCATCGCTATGTTTGTGTGCGGGTGACGCCATTTAAGATTCGGTAATGAATTCAAAGGAATACATATGTATACTTATTGCGAGTCCGACAGTTTTCACTCTTAATGTTAATCACCAAAAGACAGTGAAAGAATGCCTTCGGCGACATCTAGCACAAGAGGAAGATACCGGAAATGGTACATCGCAGCCCTGATTGGTCGATAAGGCTCTTGGGAAATCACAAGGAAACCCATTTTATCCCATTGGGCTGGTTTCTAGTCACCTTAACTACGCCTTACACTTTCGCCCGTAATACCTGTCATCTCAGTTTTTGCCACTGCGTCCTACCTCGGAAAACAACTCTTGGGTCTTTCATACTTCTGCTGCTCGATGCTCCCCGACCTCCTTTTTCCCTCTCACCATCAATTGCCTTCGCCCCGACGTGTGGATTGATTCATCTGGAAATTTCTCTTGCCTCTTCTATACTTTAACCCCACTTCTTTCTTCTATAACTTCAGATTCCTCTCCTTCTTCCACGATAGCCATTACTCTACCTCCCTCGAGATCGAAAAAAAATATCCCAGACCCTGACTCGGGTACCGCGCAGAAGTCACTTCACATCACCTCCTCAGTGTTTCACTTCACATCACCTTACTAGCCACCGGCACAATTCTAACGATTTTCGGAAGGATTAGCATCAGCTCTGGCAAAAATAAACATGTGCCTCTGTTCGATATCTATGCAGAATTTCGGCCTCTAATCTGCATTAAGTAAGCAACCAATTTCCCTCAGCGATTTCATAGGTCTAACTCTTGACGCCCAGCAAATAATATGGCTTGCGCTTAGCTCGGGGTGTTAGCCAGGATACGAACAAAGTATCTTCCGGTGAGGCCAAATTCTCTAACTACCACACTAACTCACCATTCATTCAATGGAAAAATAATAAAAGTTGTCTTATCTTCGGATATTATTATTATTTTTCCACCAGAAACCTGCGCGTTTAAACGAGGAACTGCTCTTAATTAGCCTCTTTTACCGTTCATTTCATTTTTATAGTCTAGTGAAGTAAATTTGTATTCCGTATGTAAACGACAATATTTGGTATAACAATAAATCAAGGAGTAATTTAACTTTCACCAGATCAAATTACGGACTTTAAGAACAGCATTTTCTACTTAATTCTACTCATTCTCAAGCAAAATAGGCACATTAACGACAATACTCATGCATGGCATTAGTAGGCATATTATGTATTTTCCCTAGCATCGTAAAAATGCTCAATGAATATGTAACTTCAGAATCAGGATCTATTCCTAACATTTCACGTAAGAATTTGAGTGTTTAGTTATAATTTTTCATTATATGCACATATTATTGGTGCATTTAAGTAGGAAGTATTTTATAAAGAGGCTAAGAAGCAGTTTATAATAAAATTAATTTTTCAGTGGTTGAATTTTTTTTGTGCTTGCAAAAAAACAACGAGATGGAGCACTTACTTAGCAGCAATTCAAAAAGTAACAGAAGACATCCTGTGGTGCGGTAGTAACTTTGCCTAGCATTCTAATGGAGATTTATTACCATGAAATTATTCATCTCACAAATTTACAGCTTTTGCTACCTGTCATACTCTTCGGTAATCCCAAGGCATTAATAATTGTCTACCCGGCATCATTTCTAAAACCATTGTTCGGCGGCGTAATAAAATGCAAATGAGACAGTTTTCCTCATAAGTGCCTGTTTCATTGAAGTAATCCATTGATAAATCTTCTCCAAAGTAAACATTGGAAAATGGCATTTTAGGAAACGCTGAACTGAACTATATATTAAATTCAATGAAAAATACGAAATATATCCTTCCTCAATGAAAAGGCTGCGTTATTCACGAAGATTTATGGAGCATCACATTTTCCCCAACCTTGAATGCCAAAGAAAAAGAGTGCGGGATGGAAGAGTCCTGAAGGAGGAGGAAGGGAAATTCGGGTGGGCCGTGGAGTGAGTGGAGCGGGCGATTGAGGAGGAAGTGAAAAGGGTGACCATGTAGAGTAGTTTCACTACTTTCCTTGCTGCATTAAATATGCCTATCTCTAAGGAATGGATTTCGATCGGGACCCGAAGAGAGAAATAATCTTATTTCAATTATTATTGGAGATTTTAGTCGTGGGAAGGAATGTTGAACTTCCTCATTTATTGCAAAACATGGTGTTTTTCCTGCAATAATACGTCAACATTAGATGCAACGCTAAACATCACACTCCTGTCAAGACGAGAACTCTAACTCGTAAGGAGCAAATAAACCTGGAATGGACCATTAATTTCGAACCTGAACGAATGTATTTTACGACGCAACCGATTATGCAGGTACTTCAATACGTAATGCATGCATGATACATTAAACTAATTACCAATACTTCTCGTGAAGGCAATAAAAATGAGAAAATGTCAGAAAGACATTTGGAGAATATATTATATTTGTTCATAAATGCGAACAACATGGGGTACTTGTAGCATAGCACCATTGTGTACGTAGGGAAGCACCGTAGTATGTAGTAGGTAATTCCACTTCATTTTATGATCCTTTTCACTTCTATTTGAATCACAAAGCCTAGTTATATTATTTTCTTATGTCTTCTTATTTACGTTTAAGCATTTCAAATTAAGGTTATGTATTAATATTAGGGACGCACCGATTAATTATTAGGTAATCGGTAATATGCCGTACCGGCTATGTTGCCGATTAATCGGAAATCAGACTTCTGGATTATTAATTTCATTTAATTTCTCTCAAGAGTTTCATCAGTTATTTTGATAATAGAATCGTGGGTATTGAAGTTAGTAGATTTATATTTAATTTTAAAGAAAATCATGATTAACCTTAAGCTACAGAAGGATATTTTGAAAATTATGACATAAATTCAATGTTCAGCGATTTTATTTGGGGACTATTTCTTCGACTGCCTTCATAAAAATTTCCTTTAAATCAATTTTTTTTACCTACTTGAGTAACATAAAACAATAAAGTTGATTGCTCTACATTATCTTTTTTGTTGTTTCAATTTCTATCCTTCATAAAACCATTTTAATATTGTGTCTCCCTCATGCCTTTCCCTATGGTTGCCTGTAACTAGGTAGGTTTTCCAGTTAATTCACAGTATTACACTCTGGGTCAAATGGTTCTCTAATATTTGTGCTTACATTCCGACTCAATAAATAATACATCCTTTATTCACACGTTATTTAATAAAAAATCAAAAGTGTTTCAGAACTTTACAACCGGTGTCTTCAGTTGAAAATGATTCATTTCGTGATGGAGAAATTCCACCTAGTGACGCCTGAAACTATCAAGTTTAGAAAATGATTCTAGCTCGTAGATACGTAATTTTACGTAATTATTTATATTCCTTTAGAACACACTCTCCAAACCAATCTCAAAAATGTTCCATCTTTCGTTTTTCTCTAACCAAAATTACCCGGTCAACATCAAAAACTAAAACAAATATGATTTAGTCAAATTAATCATACAACAATATAAAGGAAAACGAATTATGACAATTCAACACAAGAAGTAATTTCTTCACAAATTTCTATTGGGTATTTCTATAACAAATACTTTCTGGTGCTCGTTCCACCTCAAATAGCCCCAGACAGAACTCCCCAACTCTGTGCAATTGATACATTCTTTTCCTTATTTTTTCCTCGTTTTTTTCCGACGTCATTTCTTCACCACCTATCCAAACATCCTTATTTTCTACACAATAAGACAAAATTTGTCGAATCCCAGAGCCCCGGATACAGGAACGGACTCGTCAGGTACGGTCGATTCCTCTTAACTCACACACCGAAAACCAAATGAAAGTGATTTTCTGGACACCAGGATTCATTAGAAAACCACAGGTGGAGTTGAGTAAGTAACTGCTTCTAAACCCTGAATGTGCAAATTTTATACCACTTAGAACATATTGGTGCCATTTCTCACTTACTGAACTGATCTTACGGTTAAATAATGTGATTTGGTTCGGATTTATGCAGCGTGGTTTCCTTGGTGAAGAGGATTAAAATATCCACTAAAGGGAAAATAAAAAAATTAATATATATGCATAATATATGTATATATAGGTACATATATATAAGATATTAATATTATGATGATGATTATTCACTGCATGAACCATAGAGAATGTACTCTTCCATTTTCTAACCTCACTTTTCAAGTATGTAGAGAGGATCGACCGCCTTAAATTCACATGCTGCAAACGCTTTCGAGGTTCGCGCACTATAATCCTCCGCAATATTCATCTCGCTGACCGAAACAGAGAGAATAACGACGCAAAGACACGAGCACTATCTCGTCAAAAATTGTGGCAGGAATGAAGGAAAGGAGTAGCATGGAAAGAGATGGGGAAAAAGAAGAGAGAGAGGAGAAATCGAAGAGAGGAGATTCTTGGGAGTAGGTGAGTGAGGAACGCAGCGGGTGGATGGTGTGTCCTTGCATGCGTACAGCGCCGTACGGATTCCCGGAACTGTCGGCAGCCTGAATTGGGGCATGGATTCAGAGGAAGAGAGATGGAAGGTGATTTACCGGTGGATGAGGTTAGGGGTGTACGCTGGGAAAGAGGAGGAAGCTGACTGAAAGTGAGGCATGTTTGTTCGACGTTTCGTCCTATCGGAAAAACACCCCACGTTCCGAAACTGAGGGAGAAGAGAAGGGCGGCCCTCCCTCACCTTATGTTGCTGCTGCTACCACTGCCACATTCATCCCTCTCCTTCCTTAGAGCCTCTTGCCCTGACCTCCCTACCCTTCTCACCACTACCGAGTCCAACGAGTATCTCCCCAACTCCAGCATCCATCTTTCCAACCCCCTGCCGCTCCTCCCCAAGACACACACGGACACACACACTTCCACCACACCCCAAAGCAATCACGAGATTGCGAGAAAAAGAGCGTCTGCCTCGGTCCCTTCCTCGCTCGCCC
>LYUA01000367.1:154915-168910 GCA_002093875.1 Calopteryx splendens
CCCCGAAGCGAGACCCGCAAAATCCCACTCAGCCCTCCGCCCCCCTCCCGACGACTGACTCCGTCTGCCGACAACCCCCTCCCCCAAACCCTCCCTTCACTCTCCTCTTAAAACCCATCAAAAACCCAACCACCCACCCACACACAAACACAAAACGCATAAAACCGACCCTAAAAGCGAAACTCCACCAACCTGACGACTCTCCTCCTCTCCCCCATTCCCGATCCATGCCTAAGCCCCCTCACCCCCCACAGCCTCCCCTTCTTTTACCGAACCAATAAATTGCATTCCTATTCTCCCTGACTCATGCCGTGGTATTTACATTCACGGTAGCGATTCGTGCGGGGATGTCGGGGATAGGGAGCGATGGGATGAGGGCAGGAGGACAGAGTGAGGGAGGTGGGGGGAGAGGGTGGTAATGGTTGGCAGGCGAAGGAAGAGAAGGGATTTCGTGCGTAGTTTTACTGAGAGAGCGCAAGGTACGAGGGAGGGAAGAGGGAAGGGTGATGATTAACGACATCTGTAGCGACGACAACGCTTTTCGGTGTTCTCAGGAGTTTTCCCCATCCATCCCCACGCCTGCCCTATTATTCTCCACCCCTCTCCCCACCGTCCCCACTCTCGCCTCCTCCCCCTTTCTGGGACCCCTCTCCCCTTGTCCATCACGTCTTTCTCAGTGTGTCTATTCATATCTCTCGCTCTCTCTCTTTCTCTCACCCCTCTCCCCTACGCTCACACACTGACTTTTATCATTACTAAGATCGCTTCCGTCTTCCAAAAAAAATGTTTTTGAAAGCTAAACAGAGGACAGTAAAGGTCGGCAGGATGGGGTTGCCTCACACGTCATTCGGATGATACCATGGCGATTCATATTAGGAACCCAATGACGCTTTTCTGATTTCATCAAACGGACTTTTTTTTTTGGAATAGAGTTAGAGTGAATTTTTTTTAGGTGTACATCGTTTTTTTCGTTAAATATATATACTAGAAGTTAGCCATGGTACGCGCAATGACTCATTATCAACATTAATCTAATGATCAGGTTTTAGTTTTGATTGATCCTGAAATCATAAGGAGGTGTTTTCGTAGAAACCTAACAATTCTAAAGCAAGCGACATAAAGGCCTCATTCACAACTTTGTTATTACCTTATCAGACAAGAGTTCAAAAAAATACCCGTATTTTTCCGTTCTTCAATCTGTCGCCTTGTTTTCGGATTATAGGCGTATTATCCTTATCGTGCCAAACCAACGGCGTTGGGCGATATTTTCTCTTACTCCCGGATGCTGTAGGAACTATTAACTGAGCTCGAACCAATTTTGTGTATTTTCATTTTCGTTTCACGAGGTAACGAAGTTCAGGTTCAGAAGAAAAATGTTTTTGCCAAAAAACATTTTTTAACCAATCTATTGAAAATCATGTATTACATTGAGATTTCGTGACTGAGTGAACGACTTATTTTACTAGATACCTAAGCAGCATATATTCCATTTGTACTATACTAAATCATTCTTAAATCCCATCACATTTGATCCATCTAAAATGTAGCCAAACATTCTTCCTCCAATCACGGCCGTCAACATTCCATCACCCCTATATGCTTCCCATCCACTTTTCATACCTTCTTCGAATTTTTTCCATCAACTTTCTTTAGTCCTCGACCAATCCTAACAGTTTCTTGTTTGTCCGTTTCCATTTTATTTTCTTCAACCTTCTCCATGCTCACTTATCAAAGCACTTCAACCTACACCCGTCTTCTCAATGACCAAGCTTCTGGAACATTCAACGCTTTGCCCCAAGTCAATGTTTTTACTAATCTTATCTTTAGAACTGACTTAGAATACAATACTTTGTCACTTGACTTCGGACAGTACTTCCTCACTGACATCTTCTCAATCTAGGCCTTTCGCACTTTTCTCCCTGTTGCTGACCATTATGGTTGACCAAATTTCGGTATCAGAGTTTTCAACTTTCTCATTGGTTATGGATTTTAAACCTTAATAGAATGACTTTTTTGATCATAGGGGATCAAAAATTGTTCACAACATGAAGTGCAACTGTGCACAAAAATTATTTGCTTATGCCTTTTCAGTACGGATATTATCTTCGAATTTATTGGCATGCTCAATCTCTCGATTGTTAGCCATAATGATGGGAATAGCCTGTTTATAGCCCTGTGCCTGGGACATAAAATAGATTGTTAACTGTTAAATGGTCAGCCTGTGTTGACTATAATTGGTTATTTATGCATTTCTATTTTTTAATTCCGATTTTCACATGTGAAATCCCACGACTGTAACAAATTCATGGACACGTAGGTACGTTCTTTTTCCTCAAGGATAGGGGTCCGTTTTCAATTAGTTCAATTATAAAGCCTCTTTACTCAATATGATCTGCATAATAACTGAGATATGTCAAACTTATGTACAAACAATATATCACCCGTTCGTAAAATATGAACGAATTGAAAATTGTATACATAAAATTAACACTACAGTTAAATACCTTACCGCTCATTACTTTGACTTTTTGTTAATCGAATCGGACCGATTTTTCGGTGCTGAATAACTACATACACCTACCTTAATATCCTTGATGTTTATGACTTTATGACATTCAGTATTTTTCTATTTTCTTTCCTAATTCCCTATCCTTAACTAAGATCCATGGATCTCGGTAACCTTTCCTTCATCTGACATTATTTTTTTGAGTTGACATCAAATTATAACTAGGTTCCTACATTTTTTAAAGGTCAGTTCACATTTAATGTAAGAAACTAACTGAAGTTAGCTGAAATTATCGCATCGTCCACAATAACTTATTGGCCAGTTAATCAGTAAACCTTTCTCATCTCTTACGTTGACCAAGAGATACGCTCCGTACATTTACATTAAGTAACTCACCAATAATCCTATCGTGGAACTTATCTCGAAATCACAAGTTTATTTCTTCTTCTGGTTTTTTAAATACAAATACACTTTTTCGTAGAGATAGGGCTTTTTTCTCACCATGCATATCAAATCAGACTCCATTTGTCACTCGTGGTGCTGGGAAATGAGCTATCATCGTACATGATTGCAGAACTTAAGGACACATTCTCGCTACCAATTGGGTATTTTACGTCTTTGTGGCAACTTAAAAGGCAATCATCAGCCAAACAATCGCGTTATGTTAAGTTCTCAAGGCGCAATGCGAACGGACTCATTCCCTTCGCATATGTTCAACTCAAAATTAATTTGCGTTTCTTTTAAGTTCCTGCGTTAAGTTCTTAATTCAATATTTCGTAAGTCAATTTAAACATGTCTTATTTGCGCCATAGAGTGTGTTTCCTTTGATTTTCTTAATCATTTTATTCTCTTAGCTGAGGACGGAGTAGTGCTCCGAAAGCTTCGATATAATTTATACGTCTGCCATTTATTCTTCTGAGTGTTTTTTCCCGCCAAATCTACAATTAACAATATTACTAGTTCACGAAATTTCCTTATCTCATCCTTGTTTTATCCTAAATTACTATAAATTTGCAACCGAAACCAGTTGCAAATCAAGGTATAGGAAATAGGGAGGAAGTACGGCGAAAGCCCAATGCGATAATGCGTCATGTCTTAATACTGCAGACATGGAGATGAGAGTGCGCGGACGGAAGTGGAGCGGGCGGAGGGAAGGAGATGAAATAAAAAATAGACGGTGAGGAGAATGCAGGCGTCTTTAGCAGTAGAGGATGCACCTGTCTCCCAAGAGCTGATATTGCCCGCATTCTGCGTTCGCAGGGGCAGAGTGGAAAATCCACCGCTCGCTCCCCGTTAATTTCCTTACGTATTGTCGGAAGAGGGTAGTGTGGACGGGGGAGAGTAGACTGGGTAGGATAATATGGAGAACGGGACATTCGCGGAAACACGTGGCATCATAACTCCTCTTCCCACACATCCGTCTACCGAGTGGAAGGTTCCCCGCGACGTGTCTCCCCTCACTCACGACGCTGAAGGGGGGGTGGGAATAAAATTTCCACTCCTTTCAAATCCCCTTTCCTCACCCCCCGCTCCCTCTCGGAAAATTAGGGCACGTTAAACGATAAATCCCGCCGGAGCTGTCGAGCCGGAAATAATCTCGCAGACGAACGGGAGCAGGGAGAAAAAATTCCCTGGGAAGTTGGAGATGAGATAGTGCAAATGCACAGTCCCGATTGACGATCTCCGCGAGCGACAGAAAACCGGGGGTTGGGTGGAGGTGGGGGGAGTAGAGGGGATAATCAAAGGTGGCGTCTAGCCAGATCTCAGCAGAAGTGTCAAGAGCTTCGCTCGATACCTCTTAATTACTGATCCGTTCGTAGGGCCTCAAAACGTGCTCATTAATGTCCAAATCATTGTTATACGATTCGTTGACAATCCATGAATTTCGGCTTTTTCAGGGTTTATACCAGAAATGTAACAAATCTCTCTATTACTTCTAAAGGTGTTTCTCATCTCACAGCAGCCATTGTCGTGCTTAATATGCCTCAGAAGTTGGAACAAGTTTATTTTAATGTTGGAAAATCCATTGAAATTGACGAAAAAAATAAATGGTATTCATGCACTCTGGTAGTAAACTCAGTATATAGATTATTTTCTTTTTTCACGCTTCAAATGCTTAGGATTCATAATTTATGCGGTCAATAGTTTATTACTGATAAACTAAGGACTTTTTGAAAGACATTCTACCCAAAGTTGTCGACAGTTTGAATATTTCGTCAAAACCAGTAGCTGTCTGTCGCTGTCATCTGTCGCTACATGCCACTTGTGCTTTTCAGCTGCCAGTCTCCAAACCGGCATCTTCGAGAGTGTCCGTATTTCTTTGTTTTTTGTTTTCATTATACCGTGTTCTTTTCTGTCTGCGAATTCCGAGATTTCTGATGTAAGGGTGTTAAGTTTATTATTTAAGAAAAGGAATACTGCTGTTGAAACCCACCGAATGCTAAAGGAGTCTCTTAGTGAGCAGGCTCTAAGCCAAGCAAAGCCATTAGAGTAATTTTAAGTATTTCAAAGATGGGCGGGAATCTGTGGATGATGACAAATATTCGGCTCTACCGTCATCACACACAACTCCAGTAACGATCGCGAAAGTGCGTGAAATGATCGTCGAGGACCAAAAGCAGACAAGTCATGACGTTTTTAATAAGATTTTACTATCATATGGGACAAGTAAACGCATTCCATTGAATGACTTGAACATAAGATGCGGAGAATTGCAGCGAAGTTTGTCCCGAGACCATCGAGTTGAGGTGAGCTCTAAGCAACAGTTAGAGATGACACTAACTTCCTGTCCAGAGTCATAACTGCTAATGAATCATGGGTGCACGGTTATGACCTTGAAAAAAGTAGCGATCTTCACAGTGGAGGAAATTTCTAAAATCGCAAACAGAGAAGAATCTGATGTGACGAAAACATCAAAAACTAAGAAACACGTGTACTCACGAATATGCCTCTACGCAGACTGGCAGCTGAAATATAAACCTAGTGAAATCTAGCGTCAAAAGTTTGTACTGAAACTGGTTTAACGGAATATTCATATTTTTGACAACTTTGGGCAGCACCTCGCATTTGAAGAGCCAAGGGCAAAGTTGAAATTTTCATTTCACTCTCACGAACTAATTCTATTATGTAAAACTCATAAAAAATATGGCTAATTGAAGTGGTTTAAACAAAAATCATCAGACCAAGCACTCCCTTGAATCATACCACAAGAAAGTGGGCTTCCACACTAATTACCAGAAAAATATCCAACATCAGGCACTGATGAATCCATATTATTACAAAAACGGAGAAATAACGTTCTATATTTTCCATCTCAATTCATATTATTCATTCAGTGTCATTAAAACGCTATCATCGAATTTCAAGTATCAATAAGACAGTAAACTAGACGAAAGAACATTTACTTTGCAATACCTACGTATTTTTTCAATCGATTGAACTTTAAATATACCTACCCCTGTTAAAAACAAAAAGTTTTTTTAATATGCACGCAATGAATTTGATGAAGATAACTTATTAAAAAACTGAGCTCAATGAATCATTTTAAATCTGTTACAGAAGACGTTACTGCGAAAGTTGAAATCTCTATTGCCTCAAAATCAACCTTTTTGAATACGCACTGTACCATACTTTTTTTGGACCAAAGAATCAAAAGTAAATAAAATGTATCATAGAGGCCCAAAACATGAACAAGTTAAACTCCATGTGCAGTAACACTTCAATTTTAGAAGTGAGTAAATATTTATACGGGCCTTCACTTGCCAAGCATGCCATGTTTTAATGGAATCTATCACTCCGCAATTTTCTCGTTAAAACTGCCCAAACATCTACGTCACTGTTGTCTTTAAATAAATTTGAATAACCTCCTTTGTATGCTTATACGTCCTGCATAATACGTCATATGACACCGCAATCAGGTGGCTTGGGAATGACATATATTACTAATAGCGTGGTTAAATATTCCATGATATAGTTTAAAAGTATAAAGATTTTTTTTATCTAGTAATTTCGTCGGTACTGGAGAATATCATTTTAGTTGATGTATTTCACTAGTTGGAGAAAATTAAGTTTATTCAATGGGTAGGACACCAGGAAATGTTGATTACGAACGAGAGGAATTACGACTATTTCCGGTCGGATAATGCAGTCAATCCTAAAACTCGATCCTTATACTTCCTCTCGTGTTGTTCACAGTGAAATATGTACGAAAAATGAAACACCAGTCATGTTTCATGTATTAGGAGCAGATGCAGTAATTAGCAACTGCAATAATTACCCCTCGCTAAATATGCATAAAAAGATTCGCCTGAGATGAGGTCCAACTAAATAACCCCATTATGTCATAATTTGTCCCGAAAACCATTTTCTACATTTTTTTACATTAAACCCTTTGTATCAATTTCAGCAAAAGAAAGAAACAATTTGTAAGCATGCACGCGATTAAGCTTTGTAGCATGAGAAAATACATCTATTTCATTATATTGTAAATTTTAACCATTATATATTATTATTTCAGAATATGGATAAGGAACTACAATTTTCAAAAATATTTTTGGTAGCAGAATTCGTTATCAATTGCAATATACACATTTACGCATACCATACTAAGAAGAGCGATTGCCTCCTTTCATTCATTCCACTCACAAAAGTTATTTATTTATATGATTCTGGGCCTCACATTTAAGTCAAAATTTACTCTGGGCCATAGATAAATTCGGATCAAATTAATTAAGGAATGACTTTTTACAACAAATAATAAATATTTTATTCTTTTCAGCGTGGGGTTGAACTCGGAACTTCACAAGGATAGGAAGGATGAGGGAACGCAACGCATAGAGAAATGAGGACCAATTAATTATTCACATGACTGGAGAATGTGAGCAGACCGAAATAAGCAATAACTTTCTGCTAAAAGCACCTGAATGTTCAACACGTCCTTAATAAACCTAATAAGCGCACATAATTAGTTCATAAGGTGAGCACATAAAGTAATGAAAATAAGACTTACGAAAACAGACACTTAATTTGGATAAATAAAATTTCCATCACTTATTACTTATACATGTTTTCCATAATTATTATCAGTAGCTAAAAAATCAAAAGAAAGCTTGCTGTAGCTCTTTACTTGGTTTCCTTTCCAGCTAGCCAATTGTTACTCCCAATCTCCTCTGCAATTCTCCTCTGATTCCAACAGTTCGCGATTACATTCCACCAAAAGATATTTTCCAAATACCTTTATGTTCTAACTTGGAATGTCTGTAGAAAGTCCTTGAGAGAAGAGATCTTTGTTAGCCGGGTCTATTGTCTTCACTAACTCTTAAGCCCTCCACCTCTATTAACTCTGATTCTTGGATATCAACATTCCTAGGGTCATTTTAGCTTTCCACTACCCTTATCCAATGGTCAAGTTCTTTCTTTCTTCTTCCGCCAACCATCTTTTCATTTTTTCTAACATTATATTTCAAGTTACATTTCTTCACAACCTATCCCATCAAAGTCAGCATTTTCGCCAGATCTCGTTCCTTCTCTGTTAATAAAACTGTACCATCGATGCAGTGTAGCAGACAGATTTTTTCCGTGAGCATAAATCCCTTATCTAGTTTTTCTTTTCACTTAAATATCTATCATTTAACATATATTTTTGAGAAAATTAATGGCATGACACAATCTGTCGTACTCCTTTCATTATATTTGCCTCTTCAGTAGAGGGGTGGTATTTTATTACTGTCATCTGTTCCCAAATGCTTGAAAATAGTTTTTATTCAGATCTGGGATACTTCTATTTTCTTCGGCATTATCAACATTCTAATGCATTCAAATTTATCAAATTATTTTTCTATATCGACGAAGGTAACAGAATTTATCTGGCTTTTTCATTCTCTTTTCTTTGGGAACTCGCTGAGCTAGAATGTGCGCTCTTGCCTTTGTTTTTTGAAGTCATATTGCTTTCTGTTGAGAAATCCTTCCTGTTTTTGTCCTCTCCAACTGTAAATGATTCTCAGGAGATATTTTTAATAAAGAGCCTACAAGCCTATTTTTCAATAATCCTCTTCTTGAGTACAGGAAAATTTCATTGGCATATTCCCAGTTTCATGAACTCCACAGATTAATTTGTATAACTACTCAGTCTTCTTACAAGCAATTATTATGCATTCTAAGGGGATTTAATTATTATTTTGGGTCTTATTATTTTCCCAAAACCTTCAACCCAGTGTTAAATACTGATCTCATAGTTAACATTTTTGGTCTTCATCAGCAAGTATTCACCTACTAGTACGAATACTTTTATTCAATTCATTTTCATTTTTTTTCTTATGTATTTATTTACGCTAGTATTAATGAACTACAAATTTTTATCACAGTGATATCCCTTCAAGATAGCCGTTTCAGCCTTAAAGTGTATTGTTTCTGAATCTATCTTGGAATAATCTATAACCAGCATGAAATTTTCCTTTTCTTGGAGTTCTACGAGTAGATATCTTCTTGCACGATGGTTTCCCAATTTCCAAACACAGTTGTTTTCTTCTTAAACAGTTGTATGCTACTAAAAGTATTTTGGGTCCGTTACTCATGCAGTCACTCACTTCATTTCGCTTTCCCTAAAAGAATAGTTTCCTACTCTATTCCATGCTTCGTTCTCCTCGACAACCGCTTAACAGTCTACTGGGATTATCAACTTAATGCGACTTCGTGGAAATTATAGATATCCGTAGCGAAAAAAACAACTTCTTAGTTTCCCTAATTTATTGGAGGCACAAGTCAAGACGCGTTTCACTACAGTTTAGCTTGTGCACATGATTCTTGTAGAGTAGTGAAACGTGTCGTGCCAAGTACCTGCAATAACATTGTGGAAACTACAAAGTTGTTTTTTCATCATAGAAACTGGAAATATTTCTTTAGGATTAATATTCTACTAAAATTTCTAGTTTTCATCTTTATTGGTGTTCTATTTAAAACCTACTCCTAAAAATATTTTTTCCTCTTCATATCGTAATTATGGGATAGAGTGGCATACCCTGCACCCCAATCGCCCCTTCTGTTTATGTCCTAGCCATAAAGATCATTCATTGTCCAGAGCAAAGTCCTAAACTCTCATTCAGGCAGCCTTTTGAACCAAGAGTTTCGAGATAGCATTTCCATTAATAATTCGGTGTAAATAATACATTATATACACCTTAAAATTCTCCCTCTTTGGACCATTTCATGTCATTTATCACTAAATTATCTTCGTCTAATCCTTATCTGTAACCTATAACATTTTGACTCATCTCGATGGTTTTAAGCATAGCCCCAAATGTAAGTTGATCATTGAAATGATAATAATGATGATAAGTTTAATATAATAGAAATATGAATGAAGCATAATGGTGAAATATAATATAAGCCTGAAACGGGCGAACAGAGGCCAACTAAGTAATAAGTATCTAGGTGGGATTATCACCAAGTCTAATGAATACGCCGTCCTTAACTGGTATTCAGAGACATTTAAAGGGGAAGTATTAATAGAAAATCAGTTCTAGTACCATTACCGAAACGAAACCACAAGGTATTGGATTGCAAAGCATTGCTTTCAATTGCATTCAAAACATGGAGAAACCACCAATTACGACCATGAAGCAGGAAAAAAACCAAGCGGATGTATCTCGGAGAGTGGGAAGCAAAAATCTCCAAAAGAACGCCTGCACATTTATCAGATATTCTTCTTCCTCAGTGCCTCCTTTAACTTCTCTCGTTCTTCCTTACTTCTTCCACCTTTTTTCGTACACTTGGGTTTTTCTCGACTCAGTCGCTTCTATTTCCCTGTTTGTTTCCTTCGGTCTCTCTCCTTTCGCCTCCTAACCTTAGGGGCAATCACCAAAAAATAAATCCTGTTTCATGCTCCAGTTCCTCGGCTTTGATTGTCTATTCGAGTCCTTGAGGAGCCCCTTCGGTGCTATCCTCCTGGTGCGAAAAAGGGAGAAAAATGAACCGGGAGAAAAAAAGTAGGAAGAAAACCTCCGATCACTTTTTGTCCTCCGAGCCCCTAGATGGGATATGGGTGAATGGGAAAGAGAAATCCAAGAGAAGTTCACTGATAAAGTACAGGAAAAACAGAGCAAAAAATTAAAGATGAGCTCTCATCGACCCACCCTTCAAGTTTCAATAGAAGAAACCCTTAAAAGCAGCAAAAAAATATGAGTCATTTTTAGGAAATATTATTCTAGTATGTGGTTAAGAACCTGAATATGAAGTAACCTAGCGACAAATATAATGATTACAACGTAAATGAGTGGTTTTAATAAATATCAGCATTGCGGAAATGATTAGATCATCCGAAGATGAATCAAGGCGGAAATAGAATTTTTCGGGAAAATCCTACCCTCACGATCCTTTTTACAGTCTACTGAACCCTAAGAAAAGGAAAGGTTAAGGACCAAGAAGGGCGGAAACAACTTTTCCTAACAGCCGTTGACTGGTTTGATTTTCGAGACTTAGTGGAAGGTTTGCCAGGGGATGTGAGAGGGACCGTTGGCGGCGTGATTTTTGAGAGGTTTCCAGGATACGAATGGAAAATAAAAGAGGTAAGACAGGGAAAAGAGGAACGTGAGGTAGGAAGAGGAAGCAATGAAAAAGCAAAAATCATGATAAAACGAGATAATACCATTGTAAGAGTGTGACAAAACACCAGGTTTTTTTAACAAAAATTAGTCATTAAATTCTCCTCTCCAATGAAAATCTAAACTACGTCCCTAATTTCTTTCAATCCTATATTTAAGGCCACATTTTTTGGCTGCATAACAAATTTACTGCTGAATTGTTTCCACTGAATTACGCTTACGCTGAATTGTTTTCGCTGAAATCGCTTTTTTATTTTATTTTTTTTCTTCACATAATTGTTCAATATTTCCTTTTATTCTTATTATTTTACTATGTTTATGTACTTTCACGAAGAGTTAAATGGAAGAAGTGACCTTATGGTCTCAATTTCGCCCAAATAAAGACATTTATCTATCTATCTGATAATGTATGTGTCAGTGGTCAGAGTTGCTTCTTTAGCTTACTGTACCTGCTGCGGCGTCATCCAGAGCATGAAATTTGATTAAAAAAGCAGATTTGGTGAAATGTAGAGTTCAGAGAAAAGGTTATTGGAGGAATTCTTCCTGATTTACTACTCTCAAAACAAAAGCTGAAAAATGCATGCTTATATTTTGTTTAGTTACACATTTTAAAATCATGCTTATGGTGTAGATGAGCATTGAAGAAAAGATTTTGGTTAAATTGTATACAGGAAACGTTCTAGAGGAAGTTCATATCTGCGGTCACAATAGACAAGATATCCATGAAGAAGCCTGTTATTGCTGACAAATTCCACTTACGCTCCAAAATGATGTTCTCATCGCGAAACAGTCCACGTTTCCATTATGTTCATCACATTACCTCGGGCACAAAGGACCACTGCAGTATCCTGATAGTGAATCACTACCGTATAACCTTCGATAAGTGTATTATCGAGTGAATAGGTTTTCCCAAGTTGAAAAACCACATTGGGAAGGATTGAACTTAAGGTCAGCTCACTGTAAAGCCAGCATACTTGTCGCTTCATTTTCGCCCGCCCCAAGAGAGGATTGGAAGGGCAACATAATAAAAAGTTGGCAGAAGCCGAACGATAGTTTGAGAGGAAGAACGGGGACCGTGAAAGACGAACGGGATAAAATAAAAGATGGATGGTGGAGAAGCACAGAGAAGAGTGGAATAAGGAAGATACACTTGAAGAAAAATTGTGAGGGATGGTTGGTCGGCTGGGGGAAAGATAAAAAGAGGCCGTCCTTTGGCCTTTCGCGCACGCACACGTCTCACATGGGGCTTCAGTTCTTTTCCTCGCCAAAAAATTTGCACTTAAAGTAAGAGGGAGTGGAGAGAGAGAGGTAAAGGAGGAGCAAGGAAACGGACAGACGGGAGAAGAAAAAATGAGGGAGAGCGTTCGGCGGGCTAGGGACAGAAGGGGATGAGTGGGATGGATGGCCGAGGATGGAAAGAGAAAGGGTGGGAGGTCCCTGAGAAGGGTGGGGAGAGTTCGTGTCACGCATCCAAAATTCTGAAGAGTTGACCGCCCCCTTACCCCCCCCTCCCAATCCCTTCCAACATTCTCCTCCACGACTCTCCCCCGGCCAATCTCACACTCCCAACCGCCACCTGCGAAATCTCCAACAATGATTTCACTCTCCGTGGAAAAAAACCGCCCATTTTTTTCCCCGGGCTCGAGTAGTAATTCTTTTCCCCTAGCTGCTCTTGCCTCCAACACGAATCTCTCACACCCTCCCTCCCATCATAGTAGAGAAATGGAGGTCGACTCCCGGAGGAAAATCGAGAAAACTTTTCCCTGTAAATTTCCGACGATGATAAGCTATTCCTCCCCACAACATAAAGTCCCCTTATAAAATCAAGATCACAAGCGGTCGGAATATAGGAAAGATTTCTCAATTTAAACTTTCAGCAAGGCTAGCATACTAAAATTAAAATACTATTTCTTGTCGCAAGTCCCTATGTTTCGAACAGCATGCAAGGTCATAGTTCATAAGTGAAATACCTTCCGCATGTCGAGCACCATTTACTTAACCTATTCATTTTATACAATATAATTTGATGATATAAATCAATGCAAATATTTTTCTGACGTTTCACGAGCTTTTCGCCGATTTTTCAATTGTTTTATGATCATGATTATTCATTGAAAACATCGAGGTTGTTTCTGACTAGAGGAGTGCATGCTTGAAATCTTTGTTTCATTTTTTGTGCATATACGTACATTCCTACATTTAGAAGATGTAAAGCATAGTACCCTTATATTTTCATATGTATTTAACGTAATAACTATTTTCATACAAAAGTCACAAAAACTGTTTCGCAGCTGAGTTTTGTCACTAGTTTACCTGTCTCGTAGCCATATCTTGAACACGACACGAACTTCACGACAATATGGCTCTGCAATCTTGTTCCACACTTTAGAGGTATTTTCCTATTAGAATTTGAATTAATTCCTGAAAGTTTTAATATTTATAATTCGTTAACAACGAATATCAATAATAATCCCAGAGGGATAGGTATTACATTTACATACTACAAAAATTATCTGACAGAAAGAATTTAAGCATTTTTCCCTTTAAGCAGGAAATTAGAGAGAGAAAAGAGAAAGAGCTTTAATTCCTTCCAGTGCCTTCCCTCTCCTCAACCATGATTTTTCCCCTTGCCACTTCCCCCTCTTCTCCTCACTCCCATCCTCACTGCTTATCCTACTCTAACCACTCCCTCCCTTACTCCCTCTCGACACTCCTTATCTCACCGATGTTTGGTCAAACGGGGGCCTATGTCCTCCCTCAAGTGGACTTTAAGCCTCTTCGAGAATCAATATTTCTCCCCCTAAGGCTCATTCATCCGCCGCCTTCTTTGTCTCTCGTCTCCGCTCCTCCCCTTCAGCACCTCCTGCCGTCACCTCTTCCCTCACCCCCCCA
>LYUA01000367.1:310851-320933 GCA_002093875.1 Calopteryx splendens
TCGCATATGTAAATGCATCAGCGATCATTCGCTAAAAGTTACTCTGATCACCTCATTAATGTTTTATTAATGGGTGCCCTCAAGCGCCAATGGAAAGCCATTCAACGATCCTCCTAGTGGCATTCTTTCTGTCTGACTCTCAACGCAGCTCATAGTGACTAAGAGGAAATAAGTCTGTCTTTCTTTTAGTTCAGTGTTATGGGGAGCATTTAAGGATAAAAGTATTTTGACGGGGGCCACACATGTGAGAGTATGTGCGTCAGGTACGTGCCTGGTTCATGGGGCATACTGATTGAAAGTCGAGGTGTTCTGCTAAGGAGTAGATAATACATGGGCCCTATGCCCTAATAACACATTTGACATAGGCCCTATGTCAAATGTGTAATTTAAAATACTTTTAGCCATCGGTAGGTAAATATTTCAACCGAAAACACTTTGAAGACAATTATGAAATAAATTTTGATAATAAGTAATACATAACTAATTTTGTTTAAACCACAGTAATGAACCCGAAGGTCGGTTTGATAGGTGAGGGTAGAGCTCACCCATTGCTAAGTCCAACGGCGTGTGAAATTCACACATCAGGTTAGGGTAGCAGTTCCTTTCTCTGTGCTGCTTGGGGTTTCCCAGGATGACCTATAGTACCCGAAAAATCAAAAAGGTTGGGTGAAGATGAGGGTGCTCAGAGGCGTCATCCGGAATCGAACCCGGGCCTTCTGGGATAGTCCAGCGCTCTACCCACTGGAATACGCACTTCAAATTTTTTTTAAAGCCTTGTAAATTTACAACACAAGAAGGGATGCAAATACGGAAGAAATTACGAAATTCACGTTCTGTGGTCGAATCTGTGATCTGGCGTTTTAATATGCAAGGCAGCGAAAAACTATCAATTAGTTCTTCCGAGAGTCCGCCTTACATTGATGCGACCTGATGGTATTTCTCCCACCAAATTCTTTCGGAGGAAAATCGGATTTCCCGACGAAGATTGCTACGAGAGTTTATTATTCCGTTATAGTGGAAATGAATAAATATGCATTACATCAGCAAAACGCCTCGATATCCGACTCTGTGAATCTCTCTTCACATGCATGGGACATTTAAAGAATGTATGAGTGAAACGTGGTGTAGGCAGTAGTAGATACTGAAGTAGCAGTAATAAAAATAATAACTTTTTTTGAGAATTGTTAATTTAAAAAGGGAGGAATAGTGCGATCTCTTTTTCTTGGCTACTCAGAATGAAATCGGTTTAAATTTTTCTTCAGCTGTCATAATATTTTGCAAATAATCTCCCAAATATGAATTTTCCGAAAGTACTTCCCTGATTTTGGAATTATGTTGCTGGGGTATTTTTTCTGTAGAATAGAGTTATTTAGGAAAGTATTTTATCTCATGTAGGTACACCTCCACGGTTTACTAAGCGTGCGCTGTACTTTACTTATACTAATCTTGCAAAAAGCTGTGTTTTATGAAATTAAAATATTATTCTCAAATAATTCCAGAATATCATCCAATTACCTACATGCTTCTTCTTTTATTGCAAGCAAAAGAAACCCGTAAACAAAATGCAGCTTTGTCGGTAATTTTCGGCGGAGTCATCACACCTTATATCTCATTCTTATTAGCATTTGTCTACATAAGTGTCAACTAAATACACAAGAAATATAAGATGCTGCCTAAGTGACAAAGGTATACTAATGAGTCTTTAATTACATTCTTCTCATGAAATTAACGTACAAAACGGACGAAGGCACCCCGAAGACATCTTTTATAAATTTTAGACCCTTCGCCAGGTTCCGATATTTTACTTTTAACCTCACTCCAATGGGAGGTATTTTATTCTCTCTCCAAAAATGATAGATAACAGCAAAATGTGAACAAAAATCAGGTATTGGGATATATCTATAGAGTTTAGGTACTGGAGCGGCAAGTAAAATTATGCATTATCTTTATGATTTACGAGTTTGATGCTACGAAGTTTTTTTTACAGAGGTTCTGACGTAGGCTTCCGCGATGTTTAATGATGTGGTGCTGAAGGGTTTNCACCAGACATACAACGCGATGGAGCACCGGAAACCCTTCAGCACCACATTTTTTTAACAGAGTTCACACCGTCTGTCAGATTATCATGTAATCAGAGTTAATTATATAGATTGCCCTTGAAGGAAAAACCGTTGCCCTGTTATTGAAACCGAATGCCATCATTCTTTTAAGATAACAAATCTTCCGCTACCGACGACTTCAATCAGATTGGAGCTCGGAATTTTGAACTTTCTGTTGCGCGAAAAGGAATTTTTCTAAAATTTGAATCCAGCTGTCATCTTTGAATATGTGTCCTTTCTACTATGGGAAGAAATTTAAAAATAGTAACTCATTGCAGAATACTAAAAACTACGCAATAAAACTTTGAAGGATAGGCGTGGAACGAACGGACGCGCTCAAAATAAAATTAAGCGAAGAAAAAAACTGAATAAGTTGGAAATGGTTCAAAATTATTCTTCCTTTTCCTTTGATGAATTTATAGCCTTTATTGAGAAGGTCAGCGTCAAAAAAGGTGTACTTGTTTAGATATCTTCACCACTCTCGGATGATAGATATTGTCAATACAATAGATAGTCAATTTTACCTACAAGCAATTTTTCAAAAAGGAGGTTGCTTACAGACAAGCATTTATTGTCCAATTATTTCTATTAAAATTACTCTTCTTCTCTTTCAGATCCTTGAATGGTACAAAGAAGTAAGAATAAAATATTTAAAAATGAGTGTCAATGAGTCAGCCGCAGCAGTTAGGTCGGTAGTTCACTGGTCTCGCAATCCAAAGGTGGCGGATTGGAATTCCGTCTCGGAAATGGATGTTGTTTTAGCCCTAGTGTTGCCCTAGCATGGGCTAGACTGTGCGAGGTAACCTTGGTCATGCCTAAAACCCTAAATGTACTACTATCACTCTTCACTTTAATTGTACTAATTTGAAAGAGGAGAAAGTGGCCACGAAAGATAAAGTAGGAGAAATAAATGGAGTAGGATGACAAGCAGGCCTCCCAAAATAGGTCTACCGTTCGAAATAAACACTTGCCTAGTAGTTCAGTTCAATTTGAAAGAGATGATAGCAGAATAATTTGGCAAATATAAAATATTCTAGTCATTTCTGTAACATCTATGTTTTACATGGTATACATGTGTGGTACATGGTTACATAAATGCTATAACTCACATCCGATTAATTTCGCTGAATGGATACTTCTTCCCAAAAGAGTTAGGAAGACATGACTCGATTTCTCGGCTGACCTCAACGCTTCATTTTCTCGGTGGTCAGATTTCTAAAGGAGGGTGAAACCCGGCGGAGGAGGGAGAGAAAGGAGTCAGTGGCCTCCTTGCCTCGTCATCTGGTGCAATTATTGATTTCTTGCGTTTGGAGATGAATTGAGCCGGAGAGGAAGAGTATAAGGAAGGGCTTTGAGTTCGGTATTCTGCAGGGCTGGAGAGAGTGTAAAGGGACATTTCACCGAAGAGCGCTTCAGTATCTGCTAACCACCCAACCTCTCGAAAACCTACTCGAAAAATGAGATATCATAATTCCGAAAAATGGTCTGCGCGGTCAGTGCTAACGCGAGGCTACCTTTTGAGAGAGGGATGAGGGAGATTGGAAAAAGGATGGGGAATGGCAGGTGATGTGGAAATAGTAGAATGAGGAGAGACTGACTTTGAGCTTTGAGCAAAAACCAACGTCAACTCCGCTGTAACGTTCGAAACCCAAAATTTCAACAAAGCTTATTGGAGGATTTTCGGTTATCTGCTTTCCTTTTATGCCGGAAGGTTGTTCCTTATGTGTTATCACGTTCGTATGCATCCTCTGCGGTGCAATAAAAATCTCGAACGGATACCGTGGGTAATGGTTTATCGTCGGTTTGGTAGGATTTGTGAAAGGGGGATCGGATTTTTTTCTGGACTGTAGGAATACACGTATATCTCTCGTAAAATTAATTTCCATTTTTCGTTTTTGATTTCTCCCTTAAATATGACTTTCTGTTGGATGAATTGCAAATGTTCTTGTCTGAAAACCGAGCAATATTTAACCTCAGATGGGAGGGGACTTTGGGAAAAGGGCAATTTCCTAAATTAATTCACAACTTTTAAACGCTTACCAACAAAGAACGTAAACGTATTTTGAACTGCATATTGTTCTGTTTACTATCAAATTTCAATAATGTATTTCATTATTGCCATGCTGTCAATCACGTGCATAGTTTTGCGCCGTGATCACGTACTCAGTTCTGCATAGACATTGACCATAGCCTAACCCACCTGAACTTTTGTAGACAAAGAAAAGTGGTGAACAAATGAAAAACAGGTATATTCTAATATTTGTTATGGAAATAATTAGGTAATAAATTCCAAAGCGAAATTCAAAAGTATTTAAATTTGGCAATGACAGGAAAAAGTGCATTTTTAAGTTCCAGGGCTTACCATCATTCCCTAACACATACTTGGATATACCTATCAATAAATGTCGAGAACATACTCTAGACGATGTTAAATATTCCTAAGTTTTAATTATACCTACTTAATTTAAATTACAAGAAAACAGAACTTTCTACCAGCGCCTCTCTGAGAGCGAGGAAATAATGTCAAAACAAGTGTACACGGTGAAGTGCTAGAATAGCTATGGAGTGACAGTGCGGAGAAACGAGAAAGGTCGGAGATACATTCAATACTTGATCGGTCCTCGGATTTCAGAGAATTTACAAGGTTTTCGCCGATTTCTTAAGGAGCTAAGTGACAGTCAAACTAATCTGATTTCATTCCCTGGTCAGTAAAATGAGTTTTTTGTTCGTTTCGAAAGTATCAATTTTGGTATTCTTACTGCTTCGATCAAATCTGTTAAACAAGATTATTATTATATCGCTACTGATCATCAAATTGTGATTCACGTACTGGTAATTAGGATGAGTTAAATGACTCAAAGGCCTGCATACTTATGGTACTACCTACTCTTTATTTCCTAACCAAAGGCCATGTTGAAAAATATTACGAAAATATGTAAAGTTTTATGCTATAATATCATACAATTTAACATGGCCTTTGGTTAGGTACTTTGGTCCTTTTTGGTAGGCCTTTGGTAAAAAACCATGAGAACTCTCATAATAGGGGCACGGGGTATTGGCCTAACTGATTCCAACCATACATTTCTTTCGTCATATCTATATTTCGTAATATATATTATTTCGTCATATATCTATCTATCTTCCCCGATGAAGACAAGGATTTAATACATATAAGGCAGAATGGAGTATCTTTTTTAATTTTTCCATTTGCTATGAATGCTAAAATGTAAATATTCTCTACCAGTCTTTAGAAATAATTCACATTGATAAAATCGGTTTTAATGTATTATTTTATCCTGATTCGTATTTCTATATCCTTTAGGAATTCTTAAAAATAGTAAATTCACAAAATTAAAAATTAATGTAAATTTATTTCTATCACGAAGGAAGAGAAAAATGTAAATTTTTACACTCTATAAATAAGAAGTTATATAATCTTTTTCTGCTTCAGCATGTGTTTTAATTGATTTACGAGCCGTCATGATAATTAAATTTTCCATTCATAATATAGAAAATATATTATGTGTTTGAAAACAATTCATAAGTATTTTAATCGGAAACTATTTGAGAAACTATGAGAAACAGGATTCCTTATATTATTTGTGACTGGCGTGTAGTGCTCAGCCGACGTAGATTTTTATTGATTTTATGTTTTCCAAAAGTGGAAAGAACTCAAATAAGTTGCTAAATATGTAATATATTTCTATGAAAAATGTCAGGTGAATCTATCGTTCACTATATTCAATCGGGATAAGCTAGTTCATACCTCATTGGCTGACTCGGACTGTTCATTCCATCTGAGGTATGAACTGGTACGACAATATAAAATAACAAGCCGAACGCTGAGTTATTTAATTAGAGAAACAAGTTCGACGCTGTTCATTTGTGCCCATGCTAATAGGTGTCGATGAACGTTGGCACAAATCGAGGATGGGAGGAGGGAAACCCACGACAGCCACGCGCCCCTTCTCGCCTCCGGCCGTCACCCCGCCCCATACTTGTCCCCCCCCCTTTGCCCTCCCCCTCGGCATCCTTCGCCCAGGGCCACGTCGGCGCCCATGACGACATAGGTCATATTGCGAACCGACCGTCAACAATAAATTCACCTCGACGACGTCCACGCCAGCGGTCGTTGTTCCGGGCGAAACAAGAGATTAAATCTCCGCGCGGTGAAGAGCTACTCTAATGGAGACGTAAATTGGATCCCTTACACTTATCCCTCCCAAGGTCTAATATCGAGAACTAAAGGCACGTGGTGTTAAGAAAAAAATCTATTGCCCAAGCTTTTGGGTTCTATGAAGATTTTTTAGCAGCAAAAATAAAGAATAGTTCATCCAAAAGGAAACTTGGTGGACGAAAGAAATTCGTTCTGGTGAAATAGATATGAAACAGTTTCCGTCTTTGTGAAATTATAAAACTAAGGAATGGGTTGTTTCGGCATTTGGTGTTTCAAAACAATGGATTTATTAGAACCCTGTAGTACGTTGTTTCAAACCTAAATGTCTTAAAATATCCCATATATATTATATATAATTATGTATGTGTCAAATATAGAGACATTTAATGTATGCATTCCAATCTCTCTCTCTCCTTAAGGGTAAACTGCATATTTAGACTATCTTATAATTGTTGAGGATGAATGAAGCTGCACCTGAAGGATTATGGAAAATCTTGAACGTACTTTTAGCATATAATTTTACAAACTCGGAGAAGAATCATAGATTAACCATCTACGGGTGAAAAATAAAAAAAACATTTCAAATAAAACTATTCACATTGGAAATGGGCACTGTTTAACAATATGATACTTCAATTTTCGCGAGTTAATGCAAAAATGCTTTATCTTAGGCGCTATTGCTGGCCTAAATAATACGTTTTATTGCTGCCCGACTAAGTCACCCTAAAATTTACAATAATATTTTATTACGCATGTTTCGAACCTTGTAATGTCTAAAGAAAAGTGAGGAGATGAGTTCTGACCGATTATAAGTTCCACTAAAATCAATGGACAGGAGAAGCTAGTCGCGTAAAAAAATAAATAACTTACCAGCTGTACCCCCAATAGACTAAGGCGAATTTCATATAACTTTGTTTCCCTTTATTCGGCATCAGATATTCAGTCTCGTGCTCTGAGAACAGGGTTTCTACGACCCTCGTATTCCCTCATTCCCCACGGTAATCCCCCCCTGCTCTCTCCTCAACTCAGCAACTGACGCCTTTTGTTCCAAAACGTTGTTCCACAAAGAAGGTCAGTGCTGAGAGGGAAACGTCAGCTGTTAGTCATTTGTCACCGAGGATATTCGCCAGTCTCCCAATCGTTACAATGGCTGGAACGGAATTGAGTCCGTATTAAAAAGGTGGATGTTTATAAGAGTGTTGACGCACACCAATTCGTTCTAGGTGGTGAATGGCAAAAGTAAAGGCCATATTTTATCCGCGATAATTCGTCAATCGGTCAAAATCGCCAAGGAAAAGGAATGGATTTAACTTAGCGTTTCCTATGCAGTATGTATTCCGCTCATTTTGAATTTATCTTTGCGGGAATACGAATAAGGATTGCTTGCACTTCAATATGGAATTTAGGCTTCATTTTTATAATTGAAAAATATCATCATTATTAAAAAGTATTAAAAAATATTTTTATTTCGTTTTCAGTGGAATTCGTATTCAACATGATAAAACTTTTAGATTTTTATTTTAGAAATTATTCGTCGTAGTCAGTGGTTTCTTAATCGGCAAGCTACTGATCATATATGAAAAACGGAGCCGGTAATATGTGCTCTAACTTTTAAAATCAAAGGAATATTTTAGTTGGCCGACTTAATATATATTTAAATATTTAATAACTAATTATATTAGTGTCTGTGTACGTGTTTTGTATACTTGTGAATACTTGAAGTGCTTTAATTTTGTTTAGAAGTTATAAAACTATTTATGCCTACATAAACACTTTTTTTAATTATACCATAGAAAAGCTACCCCTCGTGACACCATATATTATCTATGGTTTGCCAGTTACTATTGAAGTGTGTTTATAATTTTTTTAAAGCTTTGTACTATCTCTCAAAGTGAAATACGTTCTATAATTATAAATAAAATAAAAAAAACCAAATCTATTCGTTAGAAATCTACACAAAATTAAAATAATGATCATTTTTGCAATTTCAATTATCCATTATAATGTACCAAGAAGTCAAAGTAAATAGCACTGGTGTACTTGGTAGGGAATGCTTCCGCCTTCCACTCTACTGAATGAAGTGAATTTTCCTTTTTGGGCGAGTAATTGTACTGTATACTCACCGCATCTATGGTGGGGATTATTGCAGGAAGCATGGATTTAGGGGGACAGTTTAAAAAATTCCATAAAACACAATATCTTTCAACAAAGCAACGCAATATTCCCTAAAACCAATGTTAACACTGCTTTCTGGGAATCTAACACTGAAATTAAGACACAAATGACCACAACACTTGTCAATGCAGTAGACCTTTTGTGGGTCTTAACAGGAGGGACAACGATCTGATTATAAAATTTATGAAAAATGCTAATAAAGATACCAAACATGTGGGCCCATTGTAGTGTATTTCTTTCGAAAATAATTGAATTTATATAGCATGCTTTTTCCATTTCTGCTAAAGATTCACCATTAGGAAAATTAAATTATAAATCTCCTGTGCGAATACTCTACACTTAACATTTTTTAAACCAGAAACGTTATTTCCTCTTTCAAAGTAAAAGTATTTATAATTCTTTTATAGGCCATGTGCATGTATGCACATACGCAATTTTCATCCAAAGAAAACGTGGAATAACTTATTTTGTGTAATCCACTGCATATACTTATCAGTAAGAGATTTATAATGTTGAGATAAGAAGCATAGCATAAGATACAACATTGCGTCCATTTCTTACCTATTTTCTTAAATTCGCATTATTCATCAAACAGCCTTTTCCGAACGAATCCGGGAGTTTTCAATTTGCTTCTGTAAAGAGAAAATTAAAATTATGTTGTAAATAATTTCATAAAATTTGTTTACATTTTAAGAAGTAATTATCATAGCAAAATAAAAAGGTATCAATAAAAACTTTACATTTCTTTTTTAGCAGGAAACAAAGTTGGGATTGAGGTGATGAATTGGCTGATATATCCCAGCATATACCTATGCTGAGCCCAATCAACATGTCGACAGTGAATTTGATTAGGTGAGATATTGTACGTAGTTGCTTGAATGCTTTGAATCCAAATTAATTTTATGCTAGCAAAAATTAATTGTAAAAATTTGGTTATTCATAGACTAAGCCATGAACTATTTTCCAGCTTTCCATACATAGGATCACCTATTGTTTCGCATAAGATGCCAGCGAAAATATTATTAATAGCATCATTTTAGAATTAAAAAAACATTTATTTTACATAGTATCTGCGTAATAACGTAGTGGGAAGATTCTTTGGTACTGTGACAACGTTCGAATGATATCAATCAATCCCGTCAAAAAATATAGCTATGTGATTTTCTAGATATCAGATCGTACTGCAGATTTAGGGCTTAACATCAGCTTACTTGCCATTAGAGATGTTTTCAAATTAATATTAATTAGCAAAACAACTGAGGGCTTCCAATTGAGTAGCATGGAGCTTTTTTACTTTATCTTTGTCCTATCTCATTATACTTGAAATCATATTCGCATTATTTTAATAGCATGGAGGACCTTGATCCAAAAAGAAGACCGAGAATTACAAATAGGCGTGGAAGATATAGGAAGCTAAACCAGCGATAAAACGGGAAAATGAATTTAAATAATATATATTTATGGTGACGGAAGCTGGACCTACCAGTTTACCTTCAACACACCTATACAAGTCTCATTTTATTTTTCTGCTAGTATCTCGGATACATGCCTCCAACTCAAGCTTGGTACTAGAAAAGTATCTCCAAGCATACCCTTTAATTTAATGTATATATATATATATATATATATAT
>LYUA01000367.1:361939-375568 GCA_002093875.1 Calopteryx splendens
TTCATAGTTATAGGATTTTCATCAAAACATGGTGGAAATCAAATGAATATGTCTGTTACGTGAAGCGAACCACGACTTACACATGATCGAGTATTTACTTCACTTTACTTACTTTCTTCTCTTCTCTAGTACTGGTTTCACACCCATTTCCCGGCTCTTTTACTTGCTTCATTATGCGCATAAAGTGGTGTGGTATATTGCGCAATACGTGTAGCCGACAAACTTCTCAATTCATTCATATTTTCACAATGTCTATACATTCCCCCAACTTGATTCCAATTTTGATTCTCCGATCAACTATCTGTTCCATGGGGGTTTTTTCCGCAAAAGAGTAAACAGCTCCAATATCCCCCATGCCATAATGTTTCTTCTTTTTTAAAAAATCAATTGTTTGCCTGTCTCCCTTAACTGCAGGTAAATTATAAGATCAGGTACTTTTTTCAAAAGTGAGTTTCTACCTTGTCGAATTACTAAGAGTATAAAATAAGGATGGGGAGATTAGAGAAATATATTACCTAGAACAAAAACTGGTGCAATGTTGGTAGTTACTCGAATTAATACAGACGAAAAGAGTTTAGATATTTTAAGCTAAAGATAATAAAATATTAACCCTTATCAAATTTTAATTCCATATTCTCTCATCCACTTTCGTTCATGATTCACCCCTTTTTCCCATTAAAAGTTGCGATAGTGCGTCAACTGTTCCTCTAATTATCGTCATCGATGTTAATCCAAGGGTTCAGTATTGCACTTTTCTAAATTCTCTACTATACCCCGTTATGGGTGCATCTCCATCGACGTGATATCGACCATAATCCTTGATTCCACACATTTAAACTTCTCTGAAGTTTTTAAGGCATAATCCTCCTTTCATGGTTCCTGCATTTCTTATCTATCGGGTGTTTTCCCTTAGACAAAATGGAAATTAGTGACATTTTTACGCCGCATTGATAGACCACGTACACTTAATCTCCACTTCACGGGGTAACTGATTTTTATTCCTTAAATTCATTTCCCTCTCCTCCCTTCAGAATCTTTCACTCATTTCCCATCTTCCTCTCTTTCCCTACTCCCCTCCCTTTTCTCCCCGCAAGCCATTCAAAATCTGCACTACTTCCATTTCTTTATGTTTTAAAAGAAACCAATCCCTCAATCTCTCTCTTCTATCCGCATCCTCTTCTCCCTCGTCCTGGCTTATTTCGCTCTCTCTCATTGGCCATATATCCTTAGCCTTTTAAGTCGTTTTCACCCACCCCATCTTACCTCATATTCCGTGTGATAAGGAGAGAGAGAGGGTCAACAGCATCTCTCCTGTCCTTTCTTCTTTCGACCCAATATTCTTCACCCTAATGCCCCTCCATCTTTTATACCTAACTCCGGTCCCCGTCCCCTCACCACTCCTCCCCCCATTTTCCACCCGCACACAAATGTTCCTCCTCCGCATTTTCCCTTGCCCTCTCCCACCCAACCTTTTTCTTTTAAAAATCTTCCATTTTCTTCTTCGTTGAGGACGAATGAGGAAAAAAAGACGGCACGGGCGAGGAGGCTTTGTGTGCTTGGCAGTGGAGGGGGAAGAGGGAAAGCGGAATTTTCTGAGGAGAAGGAGTCTCCGGAGAAGGACGAAGTCTTGGGATGGAGTTTTAGGTCGGAGGGAGGCGGAGAAACCGTTGGAGGGGGTGGAGGGGAAAAGGAGGAAGGGGAGACTCTTCCTCACGACCAATAGGAAAGAATCCGAGGAGATTTTGTGGGGGAGGGTGGGAGAACTGGAGTGAGGGGAGAGGGAGGGCTCCAAGGAGGCTTTACCATTGCGTCGGTCCTCTCCCATCACGCGGGGTGAGGGAGGTAAGGGGTAAAGAGGGAAGGGAGGTCGGCATCATCTCCCTTCCCTCCTACCTCCGTCTCTTCCCATGCTTGCCCACCCACTGCTTCATCCCCCTCCCGCCCTATCCTCCGGCCTCCTCACTCCCCTCCACTCTCCTTTACCCAGAAGGAGCGGAGGTGTATTGATCAGCGCACTGGGGGGGGGTATTCGAAGGGGGATGAAAGGAGAGTGGCGGGTGGAAAGGAGTGGGTGGGTTTCCAGGGAGGAAGGATCAAGGGGAGTTCGGGAGGAGGAAGGGTTGGAAGGTGGATGTATAAATATGGGGCGGGAGTTTTCGTCGAGGGAGAGTGAGGGTGGCAAGTGGGTGGGTAGGGTAAAGAGATCGCCACAGCCGTTGTAGTTGCTCATGTTCCGTTAGACGCTTCCTTTTCGTCTTCCTCTGGACGTCTGCTATTGTGTGAAGACGGTCCTTCCATTCTCTGTTCAAATTCTCTCGCGGATAATTCGGACGTTTATAGTTCGTATAACACTTTCTGCGCATTATGAAGTCAAAACGAATTCCCCAATTGTCACTCAACAACAGATTGACACTGCACTGTTATAAGAGATATGGCATATTTTCTAACTAGTTACAATAATGAGATTAGCGTAGGAATACGTGACTATGCCACCTATGATTTTATAAAATGCGCTTGACTATAAAATACTCTTCGCTCCTCTATTAGAAATTTTAGATTAATGTTTTAGTCTCATGCAATTTTACTGCCGAATGTGAAGTATATACTCACATCATATGTAAAAATATGAATTTTAATGAACTCATAGAAAAATGAGTTATTTTTTTCTGAATTCAAGATAAGTATTTTAAAGTCTAAAGCTGAAAATGTACTGGAAACACTTAAATTAAGTAATGTCAATAAATCCGATTCGAAATATTTGCTAATTAGTACGTATCCTGAGGTGACGCGAGATCTTAAAATCATAAACTTGTGGTAAATTAGGAATCTCAATTCAATAGATAATCGCGAATTAAATTGGCTCTTAAAATTCAATCTTTTGACACACTAATTTAAAAACTTAATACATTTTTTAGTCCCGGATGCCTGTCATTCAATCCAATTTGTTTACCCACTAATATTTCCTCACTAAAACACAGGTATTTCAGGGAGTCCATGATGTATTTTTTTCAGATTCTGCTCCTAATTTGATTTATTCAATATGAATCTAATTAATGCCCCTCACTACTTGTTACAATATAAACTTTTACCTAAGGTATGAGACTTAAATTGCTTCATTAGCAAATTTATATTTATGTCCCCCTCCAAAAAATTTAGTTTTTTTAGTTAAAGGAATTGGCGAAATGACGACATTGTGTAATCGAATGCAGGAGAAAGTGAGCAGCTCAGGCAACCACACGGATAGCAGAGGGAGCATCCCTTTGCATGCCTAGATGGATTTTAAAGCTTGTTTGACTTAACTCGACACCCTTTCTCCCAGCGCCTCAGGGCTCCTATCCCCGACCCCTTGATATCCTCGTGGGGAGAGGTCGGATTCATCGCATCGGTCCAAATACACACGTATACGCACACACAAAGGGTGAGGGATTCGACCGCACGGGGAAAAGAGTCATACGATTCTGCGCGGCTTTTGAGGGTGTGAGTTGGCGCAAGGGATTGTGAGAGAGGGCGGAGAACGCCCTTAGGGGAGTCTCCTCCTGCCCGCCAGCCGCCCACACCCCTCCCCCCTTCGTCCCCGATCCTCCACCCCTCCCGTGCACCGCCCTCCCCTCTCTCCCTTTACTTCTTCCTCGAGCCCCCTTGAGGATCCCTTTATTCCGCCGGCTGATCTTTCTGGACCCCCTCGGCCCTAAAGGAAGCCAAAGGGTCAAGGGAAGGGGTTGCCGGAGGTGGATGCGTACAAAGTAATGCGGAGTCAGAGGATTGCGATTCTTCAAAAGCAATATGGATTTAAAGAAATGAGTAAATATTTTACTAAGCACTACCTGGATTATTTCGTAACCAACGAAATCCTCAAATTTTCTCTTTATTTCATACTCAAAATCAACGCCGAGTGCCCAGAAATAGATGTTAAAGCAGATAAAAGAATTCATAGAGTAAAACATGCAATTCAGACCTGAACAGTGCAAACATTTTACTCATATACGTTCTCTAAGAACAGCACTTTTGATTTGTATTTTTTTAATTATGCGAAATATTTAAACTATCAACACTATTTTAGCTCAACCAATGTGGGTTTATTCTATGGCCACCAGCTAATAATAATAATATGTTTTAATTTAAGCAGAAGGATAGTTAAAAGACTATAGTAGTGAGTGGCATAACAGGTACGCGAGGTACGAATCACCAAAAAGAGCAAAAAAAGCATTCACAAAATCATAAATTGGAAAATGTGGAGTACACATGAGGTGTAATAAGTCTGAAACAGCAGGTACTATTTTTTTTTAAATGCTAACAAGGAAATTTCTAAAACGTATCGCTAAAGAATTAACTGAAACAAAGATAAAGAGGTAAACCAAGTGCTGCTTAAGTGAATCGAAGCGGCACATCAGAATATATCTTATAGCAAAAAATAACGTCACTAAAAGAGTGAAACATTATACATTTCCTGCACACTAATTTTCAGTGATTAATTTGATAAAACCAGAATCAAGAATGGCATAGGATTAACCTAATTTTTATCCAAATTATAGTTTTCACATCTCACTTGGCTAATAGCAGTTTCTGAAAAATCGTGGAGAATTTGAAGTATGTCCCTTTTCGTCACACTCAGCTAATATGAAGGACCACTTAGAGACACCTAATTCTAATATCTAACGAATAATTCAGAAGTTAAAACTGAGCAAAGTGCTTATATTTTCAGAAAACCACGATTATTGAGATCAATTAAATGTTTATTTAAAAAATTTCATTTGCATTAATAAAATAACCCTATAATCATCAAAATAGTCTTTCAATCCTAAGATTGGTAGACAGGCCCGCCATTCTTCTCTATCAATGGCAATTCCCTCAATCCAAAGTAGGTCTTCCATCTTACATCCCTCTTTATTTGGCCTGCTACCTGTATTTAACCCATGGTCTCCCCCTTGCGATTTTTCCTTCCATATTCCTTTCTATTACGCTCCTGACAAATCCATTGTACCTCGTGGTATGACCAAAATCATCTGGCTCTTCTTTTCTTTACTCTGATCCATATAGCATTTTTCTCTTCTGCTCTTCTGTATGCTTCATAATTTCTAACTTTATCCTTCCATTTAATATTCAGCAATCATCTCCAACACCACGGTTCGAAACCTATTATTCTCTGGTCTGTTTTTTCGGATTGTCCATGTCTCTGATCCATAGGGGGCCAAGCTCCATACGAATGCTTTGACATACTTCTTCCTTGTTTGGAATTTGTCTTTTTTGAGCATAGTGGTGCCTTCTTGGCTTGAACTATTCTCCGCTTGATGTCCGTTGAGCTTCTTCCATCCCAAGTTATGATGCTTCCTAGGTAGGAGAATGATTCAACTTGTTCTAATTTCTCTCCTTATAGTTGGGCGTCTACTGTCAGCTTCTTTCTTCTGCACACTAGTATTTTAAGTTTTCTTATTGCTGATCTTCAAGTTATATTCTTGAAGCGTTTCATTCATTGGGTTCAGTGAAGCCTTACATCCTTTGGATTCTTTGCTATAATGGCGATGTCATCTGCGAAGCGGAGTATGTTAACTTCGACACCATTCAAGTGAATTCTTTGATTCCTGCTTCTTGTACTTCTTTTATTGCCTATTCCAAATATATGTTGAATATTAATGGTGACAGGTTGCATCCTTGTCTATGTCATTTGTATATTGGCTTCTATTTCTCTTATGTTGTTCATTCTCACTGTAGCGACTTGGTAATAGTGGAGTTGATAGATTATTTTTTCGTCGTTATAATCCACTCCAGTTTTTCCAGCATTTTGAATATCTTGTTCCACTTTACGTTGCCAAAGGTTTTCTACAGGTCTATGAATGCCATATATAGTGGTTTTTCTAATTTTTTCCACAAGTATCCTTAGGCTGAGTATAGTCTCCATCATTCTCTGTTTTTCCTGAATCCGGGTTGATTCTCAGACAGGTTGTCTTTAATCTTTCCTTCGATCTTTCGGCTAATTACCCGTGTTAGCATTTCCGACGTGTGACTCGAGACACGAGACTCAACGTTCGGTCCTCTCTTTCTTCGGGAATGCAATCAATACACTTTCCTTGAAGTCCTCCGGCAATCTTCCACTTTCGTAGCTGCTCTCGATAATATCGTAGAGGATGTGGCTTTCCCCCGAGCACCTTTATTATTTCTCCGCTAATTTTGTCCACTCCGGGCGCCTGTTTTTCTTCGCTGATCTGTTAAACTTACTTCTCTTTTATTAATTCTTCTTCAAAGGGTGCCGGTCCTTGGATGTATTCCTTCCATCTTTTTCCCATGCACTCATCTTCTGTCAGTGTTTTCCTATTCGCGTTCTTGATGTTACACCATTTCGTTTTCTTTTCTCCGAAATGCCTCTTCTCTAGCTTTTATGCTGTTTCAGTGTTTCCCTTCTTCATGTTTTCTTCAATTTCTTCGCGGCGACAGTCAATCCATTCTTCCTTAACCTTCATTGACTCTCGAATGGATTCCTTGGCTTCTTGTATAGTGTTGCCTCACTTTCGCTATTTGTACCTTCTGCGTTCCTCAGTAAGGTTTCTTATCTTAGGTTGCTTATAATACTTCCTGTTGCTTATAATCTTTCCCTGCTTTTTCTTTCCTCCTCCCGTCTTAAAATACGAAATTTGTCATTTTGAATTTTTGGTTAGAAAGATGAAATGGTAACTAACCTGCAAAATATTCCCTCTGAATTTCTAAAAATCATGATATTTTTACGATTAGCATTTATGTATAATGGCGAATGGAAGATATTTCACTTTTGACAAATGGGTCATTGTTTAAAGTAGCTGATCGGATAGTAGCCTTCAGACATAAAATACTGTGAGACAGACGAAATTACTCTCTCATATTGGAAAAATGTACCTGTCAAGCGAGTCGGAAATCTAATGCCAATTACATGTGTCATTGTGTTCGGTGACTAATTTGAAAGCATAGTGTATGAGAAAACCTATGAGAAGGAAGAGAATAGCAATTAGGCAATACACGTTAATCCTTAAACAAATCGGGGAGAAACAACATTAGAAACGTTTTCATATTTGGTAAATGTTTTCCATTTCTTCGATTGTCCTGTATGCAGGGGACTAGTTGAGTTGAAGTTGGGGGAAAAGGAATGTGAGAGTCGAGGAGGGAAGTAAAGTACTTACGCTTACACCCCTACTTTCCCTAAAGCGGCCCTGCTTTCCCGCCCCTCTCCCGCACCGCTACCCGCAGTTTCCCCTACTCGATTACTCGATACCGTGGATTGGACGACTGCGGAGGACCGACCCCACCGATGTTTACCCATGAGCATGGGGTTCGAAGGGCGCGGCGGACCCAGGGGCGACTGAGAGCTTTCCGGAGCCAAATGGGGGCGGGTGGTGGGGATAAGAGCGAGCGGGGGTGGGAGCTTAGGGGAAAGCTGAAAAGAGGGGAGGAGTGAGTCGACGAAGGCGGAACTTAGCGTAGCCAAGGAGGATGGCGAGTTGGGAGATTTCCGGGGTCCGCTGGTTGGGTATCCCGCTCACCCCACGGAACACAACCGTTAAAATTTCCTCCCTATGGTTAACGCGCCCTCTCCTTCTCATGAATCGTATCTTCATATCTCTGGGCTTGCCGAGCCTTGACGCGATCTTCGCCCCCTCTTACGCTGATGAGTCGAGTGGAATGCTGCGAGGTAGAATAAATTGGTCCGCCACGCTGCGATAGGCTACCCGATCGCACTCTTCTGTCTTTCCCTCCCCTCCGGAATTTATGGGACGTTGTTGTGTGTGTGTGTGTGTTAGCGCGAGAGAGGGGGAGGGATGAGGGGGTTGGAGAAGGGAAATAGTGGGCGAGGAGGGGGGAGAGTGGGAGGGTTAAGGGTGGGATTCCACCCGGTCGTTCTCTCCTCTACTACGAGTCCGTCCTCGGGGAGTGTTGACTCTGCGCTCCAATATTGCAGCCCCGTTGCCCCGGGGAGGTGTACCGAGAGGGTGGGACGGGAGAGGGGACCGCTGGCAGGGGGGAGGGGGTGTGGACTGGCTCCCTCCTCCTCCGGAGGGGAGGAGGGGGAAGCGCTTGGAAAAAGTGAAAGAGATAAAGAGAGGGGGAGGCTGGGGGAGACGAATTTGTGTGCTTGTGTGCGTGTGTCTGTGCCAGGGATAAAAGTGGAGGAGCTGGGAGGGGGAGAGGATTGTGGAGGGTGTTGTGGAGGTGGCCTCGGGAGGTAAATGGCAGGAGGAGGGAGGGAGGGGATTTAGGGGAAAGATGGGACGGTGGGAGGGGGGACGGAAGGAGGATTTGAAAGGAGCGGCGAGTCGGGGAGAAATGAATGGGGGAGGGGTGGCGAGGCGAAATGGTAAATTCTGAGTAACAGCGAGGGATAAAAAAAATAATAAAGAGAGCCCGCCTATTCCTTGTGCACTGCGGAGGATAAGGAGATGGTGGGTGAAAGAAGCTGGAATTATAGAGAGAGAGAGAGAGATAACAAGAAGACGTGAACGTTAAAAAAAAGAGCGGAACGTATAAAGTACCAGCCCAGTCTAGGTATAGATGGGGAAGATAGAGAAATAAAAATGGGAAAGTTGTGGGGAGAAGATGGAAAATAGATTGAGGGAGGGAGAAAGAATTAAAAGAGAGGACAGAGAGAGAAAAAAAGTAGATTCCGGAAAGTAGTTCCCGGGATGGGAAGGCTCTTCGACGAGGGGAAAGAAGAAGAGGGTCTTGCCGAGAGGGGGGAGGGATGGTACTGAAAGGTTTACAGCTCCTGAACCCTTTCTAGAGCGCACAAGGACCTCATAAAAGTTGTAGAAAGAAAGAAGGAAACACAGAAAATTGAAGGACAAAGGATTGAGCGAAGGACGTAAAATGGTGAAGAATAAATCGGTAGAAAGAGTGAGAACAGTAAATCGAATACCTAAATGTGCATGCATTCACACAAAAAGTGTGTAAGAGAAGATTCCGCCAAGACCGTAAAGCGTAGAGATTTAAATAAAGCTATATGGGTGAAAGGGATGGATGGTAACATAGCTCAATTGAGCGAGGTATGGATTATGGAATTAATATCCCATAATTAATGACTAGAAGAGGGCAATGGAGAATCAATTCCAAGTTCAATACTTGTACTTGATTGAGTAAAATTATGGATCAAATTGGTTGTAAGTGTACCGAGTTACCACACCGACGAACCTGTTCTAGATTCTTGCGTGTGGGGCGGCATTATTTTTCCGGGTTCATTGGGCTTTCGTGGATAAAGCTACAAAGTCGGTGGTGCGTCTTTAATGTTAGATTGAATTTCGTATCAGGTTTGTGGCCGAAATATTTTCTTTTTCTCTTGTTCCGACCACTTAATCATCAAATGGTCTACGTGAATACGGCGGTTAAACGTATTTTGTAAAACCAGTTCACCCTTATATGTCTGCAAGTGAAATGCAAATCTTAAATAATAGGTTGTGCCACTAAACTGCATATATCTTCTAACGGTGGGGCGCGGATAACGGTATTCTGGCAATCGCGGTATAGTCCGTTCGTATGCGTATGACCCACGACGTCAAGTGAGAAGTGAAATAAGAGCATGAGAGTGGGTTAGTTTGAGAGGTGTGTGTGTGAATTAGACGATCTGCGCAGGTACTGATTTTGGTTAGGGGGAGTGCAATTATGGAATACCGCCCATTAAGGAGATGGCATTCGTAGGCACAAAAGCAGATGTAAATAAGCTCGCATCTTCGAGTGTAGGAGAGGAAACTGGCCTCTCCTAAGCTCCTCTTCCCTATACTATTTCCCCTCCGGATTCCTGTTCGCGCAAGTCTCTCCTGCGAGTGAGCACTACTTCACCTATATTTAAAAATGGACTAAAACCACCTTCACTATATGTTGCTGAGTTTTGGTCAGTTTATCCTGAACGGGCTATATAGGTTTTAATTTCCTTGGAGACATGTTGATCCAAATATACCAAAACTGGCCGTTAGCGTTAGCAGAGAATGCTGCACGTGGCTCGGGTACTTCAAAAGTTGGTAACTTGTCACACCCCATCTTTTATTACGTTGAAAGCCTCGGATTATCAAAGATGTGGAGTAAATCATTTAAGATTGGCCCATCAAGAGACCTGGCAATAGCATAGACTGTGGGTACTTTGAATTGGAATGTGAGATTCTTGAATGGAGAGAACGAGAGTTAATGAATAAAATAACTGCGAGACTAACGATATGGTATGTTTATGTGAAACAAAGCCGAAGGGTTTGTGAATGGCGAGAATGAAAGCGCGAAGAAGTAGTTCTATGGAGATTTGAGAGAAGTACTAAATTATTGTTATCCTGATGGAACTACAATATTTTTAGGAGACAATTTTTTACAATTTTTTTATTATTTTAGAGTTGCGTTGTTCTTAGAAGAGGTTGGAAAAGGTGGTTGCACCATTTAATGACCCCCGAGTGAATGATAATGGAGAAAACTTGTTGAGTGTGTGCATGGAAAAGGATTGTGTTGCATGCATGCTTTAAGCATGAAACTATTCATTTTATACAATACAGAGGGGTGATTCCAGGATATATTTATCACTGGTTTCACTGTACATGATGAAGACCTAGAACGTGTGCAAAGTACAAGAAGGTAATGAGAGGTGCTCTCATACTCTGGAATACACCACCATTTGGTAGTTTCAAAATTGCATCAAGGGAGGTGACTGTGGGCTGCATGGATATTAGAGTGCATAAGCGTTTGAGAACAAAAGCCACTAATTGTAAGCTGTAATACTAAAATATAAGAAGACACTAAGAATGCATGCTTGAGGATAAGTTGAACTTAAATGGAGTGGAATGGGGAATATATTTCTAAAACGCGTGTCTGTAATGGTTGGAAGGGTATGAAAGGAACGATTGTTGAATGTGCTGATAGTACATGTATAAAAGGTTTGGTCGGGAGAATGAAAGTTGGTATGGTGGAAATTTTCTATGGGTGCAGTGAAAGTAAAAAAATAGGATGAATGCATGTTAAGAAAGTTCGGAAGTAGCGTATAGCATTTACATAGAGAAAAATAAAATATGCAAATATGTCGTGAGCAGAAAAAGTTCTGAGAGCAGAGAAATCGAGCAAGTTCGCTACGCGATGCCATTAGCGCTCGAAGTATGGGGATACACGTGTTGGAAAATTCAACGAAGTATTTCATGAATCATTAATGAATATTCATAATTACCTTCTGTATTATGAGGCATTAATTTCTTCAACTAATCAATGAAATTCATTCCTTTCTCCAATCAATTTTTATCACTTTTAAGGAATTCAATTTTTTATTTTATATGACGCCACGGCTTTTCAATGGCTATGGGGAAACAACTTGAAAACATAAGGTACGGAGGAATTAACGTGATTAAAAATCACTTTTAATTGAGAAATTTAAGAAAATTCAAATTTGGGAACTAGTCCTTTACTTTTCTCATTTAGATTCTACCTCGAGCACGGAGATTAATTGGACCTTTGGGGTTACTCACGAACTCCAGAATTCCAATATAGAACCAATACGATCCGAAGTTGCTTGCGAGCTCTGATTTGTTTATGTGTATATTTGTGAATGTCGATTACACTTTTCCTGGTCGGACCCTCAGGCATAAAAGATAGAGAGTATACATCAAAACGAAACCACAATCACACATAGGATCTTGTGTTTACCAGTCTTAGTGTTACATCTGCAGCTCTTGGAATCACGTTTTTAAGGTTTACCCACATATCCTCTTGAATTCCCATCACTGTAACCTCCTCTAGACTATTATTAGGTGTCTCTAAGTGATCCTTTATTCTTATATATAGATTAAGACACCATTCTTACTCCGGTTTCTTTTTAGTCTCAGCCGAGTCACTTATTTCCGAGATAGAATTGGCTGTGTGATTAACGTTCCTATCTGCATCTACAAAGAGGATTGGGGTTTGATCCGTGAAGGTGGTATTACGCTGCAGTGTTCTTCTAATACCTTCTTGATAGTGATGTGGAGGAATTTCCAAGGCATGGCAAGGCAGCTAGAGTGACCCCAAGTGCAACTTATTAAAATCAATTTAAAATTGAATTTGAGGAGATTGTTTAAGTTTCTTGATCCTTTCTCGCATTTAAACAGTTATTCATTTGATCGCAGCAGGACAATTTGCAAATTTCATTCTCCGACCTTTTTACACATACAATGATAAAGGGATCTCTAAAAGGTGACTCGTCTGCATGGGAACCCTAACTCGGGGTTTCGGGTCTCGACTGCTATCTTAACGCTGGTCTCTCGCCTCATAATACGATTGTCAACCAAAAATAGTTCATCGGGAGAAGCCTAGATGGCAAAGGAAATCTGTTTTGCCACTTCATATTGCTCGGAACGAAGGCCCTGTACCAATCCAAACAGTATCGGTAAGATATATAAACTAAGAGAGTTAGAGAAACTATCAGATATTAGGTGATAAATTATGTAACCTTGGGTATTTTTCTCGAGACCATGCTAAATAATTTTTTATAATTTGCAGAAGATTTTCCTTGAAGATTTGGCGTACACCTCTTGAATAACATTCGGTTTCCGTTAACGTGACTAGTCTTTGCATTGAAAAAATGTTAGGCATAAGTCACCATGAGGGAAAAGAATTTCTCATCCATTGAGCATATAGAACTGTGTTCATAGTGGCTTCCTAGATAACTGTTTTGTTTACTAACTCTGCGAACTGACGGACGTAATTTTTCTAAGGAACCACAGTACGTACCTCACCTTGTTAGCTGAATGCATACGAGTGGCATTCAAAAATCAACACCGTTTCTACGATGCCTCGTTAAAAAGCCAGAGTCGAAGCGTCGGCTGAAAGAGGGGGACCGAGTGATGGAGGACGCCAAGGCAGACGAATGATTGATTGATCGGCTGCAACCATGGCGATCACGCGATCGGGAAGATTGCGGGCGTCCTGAAGTGTTGTCAATCCGTGTGTTTAAGGTCAAGTTGGGGACATGTTTCCCAATAAGTGTTGGCTGTGGACCTTCACACTTGCCGCCTATTTCTGCGGTGGTAGCGACATAGCCTTTTAATCAGTATGACAGTGACTGATCAGTACGACAAGTAAATAATGTCACGTTGCTTCCGAAACTCATGAATAGCAGAATTATGTCGCTGGCGGCATAGTAGGTACAATCATGAATTAGCGTAGGAAAATGTTCACCCTACCTTTACTGTCATTGTTGAGGAGCCACACTGAAAATGTTTAGTGAGTGACTACTTACGGCGTACCTGACAATTTGACAGGAGGCAATAAAACCGTAAAGAAAAATAGATTTTTTTAGCATGTAACCTCATTTGAATCTCACAATACTAATTTTTTTGGAAATTTTCATAATAGTACTGTTCTCATAAAAATTATTTGCATTTCTCATTTCACCTAAAGAAAATGGGCAATAATTAATGAGTATAATCGGTTTTAATCACAACTAGGCACTCGTTCTTCCATGTAAAACCGCGCCCTGCTTCTACGATAATGTTGCCCTAAAGTGTTATACCGTATTGGTGGAAATTCAGCCATAATTCACATAATGGCAGTATTTTAACAGTAGCAATAAGTTAAAACATATCAATTCAATAGAAAAAAACTTAAATTCTGATACTATTTCACCTGAAGATGCTGCACAGCAGTGAAACCTGGTCGTGTGCTACTAAATTGTTT
>LYUA01000367.1:481567-492716 GCA_002093875.1 Calopteryx splendens
GATGGGAAGGAAGTTGGATGCGCGATTGCGAATCAGAGGAGGGAGGAAGGTTGGGAGGGGGTGCAATGTGCCGAGAATCTAATATCGGCTGATCTGGGCATTCTTCTCCAAGGGATTCATCGTGGGGCCTGTACCGTCGAGGGTGGCTGTTGAGAGAGCGAGGAGGGAGGGGATTTAGAGGGGGAGAAGGGTGAGGGGGGGAGGTGAGTTTGAGGTGGGAGGGAGAGAGGAGGAAGAGGTGTAGGATGGATGGGTGGGGCGGATGGGGAGGTGAGGGTGCTGGGTGAATCGGTTTGTTGAATGGGACGGGAACGGGGGGAATATTGTGAGGATGAAGAATCGGGGAGGGTTAGAGACTAGGACGGGGAAGGCGAGGAGTGATGGGAGCGAGAAGATTTGAGGAGGTGAGAAGTGGTACGTACAGTCTTCGGTAGCGTTTCCCAAGATACAGCCCACGTCCCCTAGCGGCGAACGTTTAATCATGAGGAAGAACACGAGAGAGCTGCTGCACTGGCGTAGAGTGCCGTTCCGCATGTTTCCACCACGATGTTCCTTTTGATTGAGAGAAAAAAATATTATGTCAAAAAATTGAAGATTGTCCGTACACAACGATAATTTTGATAGCCATATATTTTACCCAGGTTTAGAGAATCTATATAAATGCAAAACTTTTAGTATTGCCTATTAAAACTGCCATTATGTTGCGTTGAAAAATAAATACTTAAGTGACACTCCGAAACTATTTAAGTTCCGCTTCTCGCGACTAGGTAGAAGCGATTATAATTCTGTTGGGTAGATGGTAGACAGAAAGCCCATTGTACAAATATTAAACTGGTTTCGGTCAGAAAAATTGACTTAAAGAATATAAGGGAGTAGCTCTTTATTAATATCTGAATTTTTAGTGGTTTGAGAAATGAGGGCATATTAAGAAGAGAAACAGTAGTTAAACGCTTGAAAGGATAAGAAATATTGACAATTTTACAGTAAACGAGTACATATTTATCCCATTTATGAATGTTAAACTACCATTTGGAAAGTAAATGTGTTGCAGTCTTTGGAAATATATAGTTTTATTCCAAATTCAGGAATTTTTTTATTTTTAAAATAATTGTGGATAAAACTCATATACTCATCTGCCATGATAAATAGAATTTTTTTTCGTTGTTTTGCATAGTAATAATTAAATATTAATATGGCAATACTTTTGGTCACCAAATAAAAGTGAGCCACTATCAAAGTGGTCGCATTCATCAGTGAACCAAAAGGAGTCGGAAAACTCTTTCAATTCTTTCCATTTTTAAAGAATAGCATAACGTCTGCATTGCTGTTAGTCTAAAATATTACATATGCTGTGCTAAGTCTTTTAAGAAAAACATAATTATTCATAGAACCCTTAGCCAAAGAGAAGAAAATGAGGGCTCAAAAATACTTTATTTATAACTTTCATACTTTATGGATTGAGATCATGAAGCTAAACGATCCAAAATGATAACTCATTCAGTTATTAATAGTTAGCTAGGCAATGACATGGAAACTTAGGTTAACTAGAACTTTTACAATTCATTAATCTTGCAATGCGGTAATAAGATGGGGAAAATGTCATTTGATTTTTCGAGGCCAGAACCAGATAATCTTTTGTTGAATAAGTTCTCACAATAAGTTCATAGGTATTTTAAACATTCTTCATTTCTCGGAAATTTTTAATACTTTAAAATCGATCACATTCTGTGCATATGTACAATGACAAATAGCAGTAACATGTTTAAGTAGACACGAGGAGTTTAAGGTTTAATCTTATTTTTTCGGCTGCATTCTGTAATAATGTTTATATCAGGGTTGAAGAATTCAGTTAACCATATGTATTACAATATTTTTCTTAGATGATTTTTTTCTGATTTTAATGTATATAACAAGTAGTTATAACACCTAACTCAATAGTAAACAGAAAAATTATAACTTCAACTTTGTATTTCCATGGTTGATGGTATCGGCCGTTACTTGGTGGGAACGAGTCATCATAAAAGACAAAAGTTTTATTTTTCTACAAAATTTATAAGAGAAAAAACTTTATTTGTTCATAAACTTTTTTGTGAAAAAATAAAGTTTTTTGTCTTTCATGATTTGTATTTCCACATAAATATATTTTACTACGACCCAGGTTTCGTCGCGTCGCAACATAATTAGGTGTATGTGACTGGAAATTCAGAATTTATGCACCATTTTTTCAAGAGGAGGTGAGGAGGGAAGTCGGTTGAAGGAGAGAACAGTGAAAGTGGGGTAGGGGGCTGGCGGTTGAGGGTTTGGCTAGGGGTGACCGAGTTCAAGGAAGGTACTGGAGGGTACCCATGGGTGGGAGAGAATGTAGGCACCCTAGGGTTCGAGGTATGGTGATCAACATTGAGGAAAAGAGAGTGGTAGGGGAAAAAACATTCGTTTACAATTTAACCGTTATGAGCCACGATTTTTACCATTTCAAACTTTCAATTAGGTCGAGCCTGGGTCCCTTTTCCTCGTAATGGAGTATAATGGGATTGAAATTGCTCGAAATTTTCTCTTCCAAGAGATGCTTATCAAATAAAGATGTTGAATCTTCTTTCCGAAATCAGTCCTCATACTCTTTGACTATTCCTTTAAGCTTACTCCCTTTTTGGTCTATGTATATAGGTTTGCTGAACTGTAATTTATATACCCCGCTTTTTTGCAGTTTGTCAATTTTGTCCTTAGAGCAATTGAATAGATTACATGAGCTGGCTTTATTGTATTAGTCTATTCTATTTTAAGAAGGAGTTTCTTCATTCTAAGCGATATATCACCCAGAAAAGAGAGTTTTTGAAATTTTATGTCGTTTTTAAGCATCGTCCCGTAGGGTAGTGGTTAATTTAGTTACTTTTTTCTAATACAATTCAATTAATTGAGTGAGTTATTGAGTTAATAAATTAGATGAGTATCCATTACTTACAGCAATTTTTTTGATTATATTAAGCTCTTTTCTTTGATTTTCTTTATACATAGTAAGTACTAACATACGGTGGAGCATTGAATGGAAGGGACCTAGCTCAATAGCCACAAGCATTTCATCCAAGCAAAACACTCAAAATTGTTTCCTAAAAATATTTTTAAAATTTTAGTGAATGTCGAAGTTTTACACAACTCTATGAATTCGCTAGCCGATTTCATTTATTTTTCGTTAACACAAACAATTTTCAAAGTGCTTAAAGTGAGGTTTTCTACTTATTTGCAAAGAGTCATAGAGTTAATAAACCCTAACGTAGCTTTAGAAATGTGAAGGCAGAACCTAAAGGAATGGGAAATTTAAATATTCACGGTAGGAGGGCCCGTTCCTTTCCCTCGACTATCTTTGGATTCTCAGGAACCTCAGGTAATATAAAATCCGACCTCTTACAATTTGATCTTAGGTGGGGTGGTCCAAAGGCATCACTCCTGTCAGTAGCCGAAAACTTTACCCACAAGGCTAAGACGCTAACATATTATTTAAAAACTACTTAATTACAACGAACCATAAGTTTGCCATTTATGAGCATAGAAAAGTAAATGGTTAAATTCATCAATTTTCCGATGGTATGGCTTATGAATTTTTAATTTAAAAAACACAATAATATTAAATTTTCATAAAGTTCCCAATTTTTAAAAGACTCCTCCTGAAGTTAGTATTTCAGAGGATAACATCGAGCAGTATGTAGCACTTATTTGGATTTTAAAAATATTATTTTCAAAAGAGATTTATTAGCTAACTACTATATGAGTCACAAACGCCACCGCAAAAATAATTTATATTTAAAAATTGAAAAATAAATTTTTTGTTCGATTAGCCAAGAACGATTTTAACTAATTGATGTCAGAACTTATTTTACGTTGCCAAAATATTCTACTATAGGTAGGTTACTGATGCACCAAGAAAAAATGCTACACAATATCGTAGTTCTTTCTGAGACTAAACACTGCTACACTTAAAAGCCCTGATTAGCAGTACACTAAACACACCAAGCTTTAAAACGGTACTGAGGAACCCCTATACTTCGTTTAGCTTCGATCATACTTTCTATTTCCATTAATTCTGTCCAAAATGCTTATCCTTTCCCTTTTTCCTCCTCATTCAGTCTTCAACCTTTTATCAATCCTCAGCATTCCCATAGTCTCTCAATGTCTCCTGCGTCAACCTTTCCTGATTTCTTCAAAGTTCTCTCAGCAAAATTCTTGGGTCTCCTATCATGCCAAATATTCCTCCACTTGTTTTTCCTTTATCCGTTTATATTCTACATTCTTCCATACATACATATTTCTTTATTCTTCAATTTAAGCTTATTCTCTCTCCCAAGATTCGGAACCATACGATCTCGTATCCTCCATACTCGTATACTCCATAAAAAACTTTTATTTATCTATTCTGTGTACCATTATTGAAGGTGCCCATCACCATCTCCCCCCTCTTTATAAATACTTCATTGCCAGACAATTCTTCTCTTAAGTTTTTACTGCCATTTTCTAAAATACTTCCTAAATAAGAGAAGTGTTACACCTACTCTAATGTATGTTCTCGACGCATATGCTTAATTTAGCCTTCCTATTAATTGAGAAACAAATTATATTCATTTTCTTGTTATAATTTTAAACCCACAGGACAATGGCAATGACTGCTATTCCTTGGCTCACTCATGTCCAACCGGAAATCGGAAGGACCGTAGTTCAATTCCCGGGCAAAATGAATATTTTTTTTCTTTGGGAAAAAGCATCCATCCATCTTCCCCACCACCTTTCAACACGTTTCCTTCACTTTCTTGTCTATTGCCTTACTTTATTATATCATTTTCCATGCTTTCTTCTCCTTAATTACGTTTTCGTGTTCTTCTAATTTCCCCCCTCTTTATATTTTTTCTCTTGTAATATCTAAAATACCTTTTATTTTTAGCTATCTTCCACTGTATCCATCTCAATTGTTCCTTACTCCAAATTATACTGCCTCATCACTGGTATTTCATTCTTTTCGCTCAAGTATAGCAAACATGAAGGATGAGATTATTCAATTCTAAATGTCCTCAATAATATTACTCGCTTTTCCAATTAAATATTAAAGATGCTTTGCAATCAATTTCAAACTCTGAGTGTCTTTTTGAGTTTAATCAAGTTCTCCCGATTCACGGGAGATATGACTTCAAGTTCACTAAATTCCTTGATATTGATTCCCACTGAATTCATGATAAATTTAATTTCAGCACATTTAAATTGCGTAATCCATTAAATATTATTTCATATTTAAAATGACATTTAGTTTAGATTTTTATGATTTTTTCAGAGATTTCTTCTTTAGCTTTAATCAAAAAAGCAATCGGTAATCTGTCATATTCGGAAAAAATTAGTCAGATTTTATGCAATAAAAAGAAATCGAAATCTAAATAAAAATTAATTTAATCAAAAATTAGGATTACTTGATTTTTAAAAGTTATTAGTAACCAGTAAAACAACACAGTTAAAACAATAATATTTTCGGCTCTAACCCTTCAATTCTTGTTTCACTAAGTTCACTAGTTAACCTAAGTCAAAGTTATAAGTTAACTTACAAGTCCTCTAACAAAAGCTACAAATGTAATTTAAGACTTTGTAAATAGCATATACTACAAATGTAGACGTGGTAAGGGTTCTAACAGATGGAATACACAGCATAAGGTCCTGATTGCACTTACTACAAGGACTAAAGAAACATTAGGAAATGGGCCCCAGGTGGACCACCTACCAAGGCGATTATTTATTTCCCATACAGCCTTATTACCCACATTTTTATTTAACATTCTCCCAGACTCCATCGAAAATTCCTTTTTCCTCTAAAACATTAATATTACTCAAGGCAAATCGAGGTAATATATTGCTTTACTCCATATCGCCATGTTTAATATCTCGTGCTATGTTTGTAATAGTTTTAGAAAGAAAAAGCAGCGATTGATTTCCTTTCGTCAACAATAAATGCCTAAGGCGCGATTAAACGGTAGCAGTCATTCATTGAAGAGCAATTATAAAAGCTGAGTGAACTCCGTATGTATTTATTCCATGGACGAAGCCAGCAAATTTTCATAGCTTCGTTTTGGCAACGGTGAAGTTAGAAGATTGTTAGACATATTTCTCTGGATAACCTGGGGCTTTGGGAATCTCGAACAGAGGCACCTGAGCGACGGAGGACGCACCGAGAACCGACCGACGCGGGAAAAAGTTGGTCCCGTGAGCCAACGCGTGGAGAGGGGGTGGGACGTGAAAGGTGTCGACGCCAGAGTGTCAGGAGGCAGAGAGAAGAGATCCAAGGATTACTAGCAAAATTTCAACCTTAGTGTCGCCTTTCCAGCGCCCACCCACTGTTTTCTGTCGTAGCATCCCCTTGCACCACCCGGGGGTAACGCGTGGCAATGGGTGTTGAGGCTACCCTTGTGCAGGGGGGAGAGGAAGAAAAGAGAGAATGGGATCCTCGCTGAGAGAGGCACGGGGTGGAAAATAATACGGGGAAGGCAACAGTTTTGACGCTAGCGACCATTCATGGAACAAGTTATGCGATGAAAATCTAATATTCTTTTCTACTAATGAGATTAGTTTTCATCGACTCGTCGGCTCGGATGAAGAGACCAATTTGATGTGTGTATTAAATATGGAGTTCGTATTTCAGAGAGTTTAGGTACTCACGCTATGGGGCACCAGAAATTCATCGGCGAGTGGAAGAAGGAAGGCTTTAGCTATTACTTGAAATAATTGAAAGATAAAAGAAAAAGTCTCTTAACCTCAAAGGAATTCAGCGTATGGTGGCATCAATAATTCGTATAACAAGCAGCTGAACATAATAATTAAAACTAGAAAATTAATCATTCTATTTTCACCGGATGAAAGTGTGTACATTTCAAAAGGCGGAGTATGTAACGGTGCGAATAATTTCTACCCAAGACTGAGGCCGATTGCTGCAGATCGGTAACACTTCAGCCTCTCGTTTACACTAGTTATTCCTTTTGAATGCCAACGCGGGGAGGATAAAAAAATGAGAAAGAGTACGTCAAAATTACATAATTTTAAGGACTCTCACTCATGAAAACCTTCAAATCAAGAAATCTGATTGTGAATTTTAAAACTTTAAAATGATATTGTTGCGACTTCTGGATTATTCAATAAAAATAAGAAAAGTTATCATGGTCTTTGTTTTATCCATGTTTGTATTCAACATTATTTTTTCAAAGAGATATAAATTCCTACGATTCTCAATAATTTTAATTAGACTACGTGGAAGATAAATTGAGTTGAGTCGGGAGAGGCTTTTTGATTGTTCAAAATTCGGATATGAAATAATATCAAGCACCTTTTCTACTGCTTTTACGCGATTAATGACGCCATGTCACATTGAGGTCAATACTTTTCAACAAATAATTTGCATAAAAAGATAACTAAATTTAATATGAGCATAATATATGAAAACTGAAGAAGAAAACAATGTGGGGTAAACAAGAGGAAGACCAAGCGTTGGACTAAAAGTGGTTACTGGTTCAAATAGCGGTTAAGGGCCGTGTAAAACCTACCTTTAATTCGTATATAACCTACGTGATGACGAATATTCTTATTTCATGATGGTTATTTACAATTTATGAGGCCAAAAAGAAGTGAAAGAATTGCATTTTCTTCGTTGGAGAGTGAAAATCCTTTTCTTACCTCCTACCATCCACCCTGCCGACCAGGAGCATTATATCCATACATGTGTAAATCATATTGTTCATTTAATTCCCCTCCCCCACCACCCAGAAATACTATTCCCCATTTTGCGTCTTACCTTACCTCAACTCGTAATCTCCCTCACGGCCTTTTCTCGCGACATGCCGGTGTTTCCCTCCCAAAACCCTTCCTCCCCACCCAAGCGCACCGCCTAAAACTGTTCCAACAAGAAGAAGGAGCACCTTACTCATTCCATGCGAACTCCCCTTCCCCTTTCTTCCACGCCCTCCTCAAACTTCCAACGAAAACTTCCAACATCCACTAGCTCCCCGGCCCTTCGTGCCTTCCGCTGCCCAACTCCAACAAACTTTCGTCCCTCTGGCCAATGGGGTGACGAGAGGGATCAAAACGGCAAGCGGTGATTCTTCGTTGGCTCACGAGTGAGACATGTCTGCATTGCCGCTGGAGTTTCGGCGTTGGGGGCTCAAGAGTTTTCCTCTGGTGGGGGAGGATGGTCTTGCGGACGTTTGCAAATATTTGGTGGGAGATTTAGATTAACTCGGAAGGTCGGCTTTCTGGTCACTGTTACAACAACAGTGCGGACGAGAGAAGTGAACACATTTTGAAAGTAAATTAGTTACGGCGAATTTTTGAAAAGTGTATGTATCATCTAAAAGTCCTCATTTTAAATGAAGGGGCTTTTGAAAGTAAAAGAGATGAAAAAGCTAAATTCTTCTGGTCATAATTTGAGCCTCTATATTTTTTAATTTTGGGGCCTGATCGTGACCGTTCAATTCACGAACAACACGTATCGGACCCAGAATTTATTTACTTCATTTCTTATTCCTCATTCTGGTGGCAAAAAATTTAATACCAATAATGCTTCAGGATTTTCATCTCCATAATTTTATACGAATATATTTAAGCTAACACACAACGGACGACACAACTGCAAGAAGCACTATACTAGTTACGTAAACACGAACACGATACAGCGGCAACATAAAGTAGTACGAGAAACAAGCTGAAGAAAAAAATAGCTCCTTTTTTTAAAAACCATAAAACGAATATATTATTTTTAAATATCCTATGTAATTTTATTTAGCAAAGCAGGATAAAGGAGAAATAAATCCCTCACAGGATAATTTACATAATAGCAAGACGGACAATTGAAAACGTGTTTGATATTTTCATTTTTTCATCAATGTTTTAAGCTACGTACTCGTCACATCTATGTAATTTAGAAAGACGTACTAACGCATCTATTATATAAGATAACAAAGTGTACAAAAATATGAGCATGAGAAGATTCTTATTCATTTTGCTTCAATTGAAGCGCACGAGTGCATTCTCTGCCGCATGAAAGCAAGCTTGCGTTTCCCGTCGATGGGTCGAGGATCCCAGTCCTGATCGTCAGAACGTTAAAAGTAACGTCCATAGAAAGCCGTATTTCAGTGTAACAACCAATAAAAGTTCACCGTGTGGCACTCAACGTGCACGTAAAAGTACGTTAGGTTTCCATTGCACTAAAATAAGGACTTCGGGTAAGCTATTCCTCTTTTTCCCCACAAAATGAGTAATTTTTGAGGACACTGGGCAAAGTTTTGACGACGTTCTGTATCGCTGACGGGTCTCCGACGTCGGAAGAGACATGAAGAAAGAAAATGCTTATGTTTTAAAGGCCATTCCTCATCGATATATCCTTCGTTTTCCCTCTCATTTTTTCCTTCCCTTCTTGAAGACTTGTTTCCGTGAATACCATTCCGTGACGGGTCACAAGAGCATATAAATAAAATTGCGCTGAGTCGTAATTCCCCCAAGTGATTCTTTAAGATGTTGATGGGATGGAAGGAGAGTGCAGTACTTAAGGGTGGAAGAATTTTAGAACTGCTTTTCGGAAAACATTTATCCCGAACAGGAATGGGATAAGCGTCGGTGGTATATAACGTACAGCCTCCAGAGAATGATGAAAGAATAAAATACTGATTTTTTAAAATAATATTTTATGTTTCGGTAAATAAATTACTAACTGTTTTAAGAAGGGTCAGTCTGATAATATGACCTTGATCATCGTTCTCACGGGAATGCCATTCTGAAAACAGTCCCTTTGCCATAGAAATCTTGGAAAAAAGCTAGATAAATAATTTCATAAGAAGCTGTAACTTTCTAATAGACACGATAATTTACACGCAGGTTAACCTCGATAACGGAGATACAGGGATTTATTCAAAAGGGCGGTAAAAGAAGGAAGTTAAAAATGTAAAACTTTATGGAGTATTTTCATTTGTGTTTCCCATCAAATAGGTAGATAGTTGATCTCTTGATTGGCTTGAAAACATGACAAATTCGGATGAGATTTTCTAATAGGAACAACTTCCTCGACATGCAACCGCAGTGTCAGATACATTATTCTTCACCCAGTTCAGCGCATATCTATTTTCCTGAGGATCGATTGAATAAAGGGTAACTTGGGAGCTTCATTTCCGCCTGTTACATGAAACAACCGAAGATCGCTGCGACCATTAAGAATTTTTTGAAACGGTATTGGCGGGATCGCAAAAAATTTTTATCAGAGAAACATGATAACAAAATTCTTCCGCAGGCTTCAGCAAGTGTTCAAAAATATTTTTCTATTAAAGAGATACAGGTGGATGTAAATAAATAAGGTTTTGAGTGTTTACAGGGATACGCTATTTAAGAGCACACCTGAAGTCTTTACTCCAATTCATTTTATTTAAGAAACGAAAAAATTAACTTTCGTTTTAATGATCCATAAGCGAGAAAAAATATTAATTTATACAATAATAGCTAATATTAATCTATCCGTAAAGTGAGACACTTCATAACATTGCCTCGACTGGCTGGAAACACGGCGAGATCTGTCACAATACATTACCGTGACGTCATATGCTGATTATCAGGAGTCCATAAAAGTGAATTTGAAACTAATATTTATAATTTTATGCATACCGTTTCTGAACTCCTCTTTCTGACAGTAAATTTTCTGTTTTCTACATTTTATTTAAATAGGTGAAAATGTCAAAGTAGTGCACTTTTGCAGAAACAATATCGAAGAGATATATTATCCCGATTAGCTTCATCAATCCAATTACCGCGTGCGCGATAGCATAGTTAGAATGTAAAGCTTTTCCTAAACGTGATATCTAAATGTAGATAATAATCATATGCTTCAGCTACTTTCGTGAGTTAAATGGGGGTAGGTGCCCCGGGGGATGTGCGTTTTTAGCGTACTAATTCAGCACAAGCACTATTTTTGCAGTTTATATATGTATGTGCATATGATATAACGATGTAAATATTTTTATTATGTCTAGTATCCGTCGAATTCCATCTATTGCACTTGCAACAAATAAAATGTGATTTTAGAGATTAATTTCAATCTCCAGCATACCACAATTTGCTTTCATTTTTCCAGGAGCAATTTGCTCACTTGTCTCCT
>LYUA01000367.1:518124-530696 GCA_002093875.1 Calopteryx splendens
CGGGGGGGGGGGATATTCTCTTCTCCCGGAAGGGTGGTGGAGTGACGCTAAGTGCCCCACTTTAAGGATATTATACCCGTACTTATCATATCTCCCATTCGCTTTCACGGCCCTGCACTCGACTCCCGCCTCCCTTTCCCGCCCAGGCCCTTTATGCCGCCCCCTCTCCTCGATTCTCCCCACGCTCAACCCCTCTGACCACCGCAGTTGAACCGCGTCCGATCCACCCTCCCCACCCATATTCTCCTCGTATATATTTCACACAAAACACTTTTCAAAAACATCCTTCTCGCTGTGTTCCTCCTCGCCCTTCAGTCCTTTTCCGCCCATTCCCCTCAAACTACCAAAAAAATCCCTCCCCTCTCCCTTTCAACCCTTTTTCACCATCAGAAAACTGTTTGGACGTTTATTGCATTGTTATGACGAGGGAGGAGGGCTAAACATTTGCCACGGAATGGATGGAAAGATCTCTTTTGCTCTTTCTTTTTTTTTGTTATTCGGTTTCGGTCCACTCCAACCCCAAAAACCGGCTCTTCCACTCGAAAGCACAGATATTGCGTATATATTGAATTGTGTCCATTCCTTTTGGAATCGCAAAATAATTACTCGAGAGATTTGGTGGCATGCGTGATCGTACACACATGACAGCAGCGTTACATTTGTTTAATCTACCGCCGATTTTTAAACCACAGCAACAATTGAAAGTAAGGTGTTTCTGCTGGAGTTCTTTCAGCGACCTCGCCTCAAAGTGCAAACACTCCCAACAGTACGTATAAAAATGAATCTTTGAACACAACCTGTCTGTATTTTACGGATTTTGAGTGATCTTGACCTTTATGAATTCTTCTTAAATAAAATACAGATTTCTATGTTCTTTTAAACATTTAAGCTTTGAGATACTAAAACTTAATGGACTTAAAGGTATATTTAACCCGAAAGTAAATTTAGGTCATTCTGAAAAGTCACCGATAAATTTTTAGGAAATAATTGGGGCGAAATTCATGAAAAACGTTCCTATTAACATAATACCAAAAATATTTCCTTTTAAAGATGCCGTGCGATAAATTTATAACAAAATGAACAGAAAATGGACGCCCCGAGTTGCTTTTCTGTACACGATTCCCTTGATTACCTTCAACACACCCCCTGGTTCTACCCTCTTCTTCTTCCTCCCACATGTGTCTTCCTTTCTTCCTCCTTCATCCTCTTTCCCAACTTTTCACTATAGCAAAGACGTAGTTGTACGCAATTCATTTGTAAATTTTTAATGGTTTAATCAGTCTCTAGTGGATTTTTGTGCTCTTTACTGTTAAATTCAGTCAAAAAAGAATTCACAAACAAATAATGCGAAGCTATAAGTAGATAGATTATTTATGGAATGGCAAGCACCAGGATATGTATGCTTTTACGCGAGAAAATCTCCTCCCCGGTGTACATTCAACATGGGAGTACTTTTGAGCTGTCCACAGGCGTTTGGGGGAAACAGAAGGATGTGCATGTTAAACGATTATTGGAATGAGTTGCGGGGAATAAGAGTGGAGAACCGAAGGAGGAAATCAAGAGAAAGGAGGACGATAAAGGGAGGGAGTTATGTTAGTGAGTAGCATGAAGGTAGCCAGGCATGAAAGAATGCCAGGTAGGTTGGGAGAAAAACGCGTAGGTTGGGAAAAAAATATTTTGAAGTCCGCAGGAAATGAAAGATGAGCACACATTTTAGATCCCTTCGTTTACAATATTGATTCCATATCGTAACAAGGTAAAATTTCGGAACATCGTACAATACAGTTTTTTACATTAAATCGTAAAATACCTCTAACCCATGAATTTTCTGGAGAGATTCCCGAGCACCCTGCGAATTTTCCCAAAAATCAAAAATAATTTCCATTCCATTTTCCAAAAAAAAGAGCGCATTTAGCGTGACTACATTTTGTGACGCGTTCTTCATAATAAAATCTAAATGCATCAATTGGGTAATACTTATGCATAGAAATCTTACTTTATAACACCGTACATAACAATGATTCCAAGACCCAAGTTCAATATCGTTTCCCATTTTTATGGAGCCAGCTAGTTGAAAAGACTACAACAAAAAAAGAGAAAAATATTTTGGTATTCATTCGGGAAGAATCTCAAATGGAACGGATAGATCAGGCTAGTAGATGTAGCTTGTAATAATTCATGTAAAGTACATAAAGGTTTTAGTCCGGTGTAACTGATGTAATCCTTAGTAAGTTTTAGTTCTCCCCTTCGATTGAATGAATTCTTTTGTGATGAATCAAATTATTCCTATTAAGTGATTTGCACTGCTAATTCCTGAAGGCCAATTTACAGCAGTGGTTTCAATCAAGCTAATTTCAATAAGTTTTGTTTAACCGCATATAAATACCATTATGTAGTTTTATGTTCACTACTTCCCATGCATATTGGTGAAATAACAACGAATATCCAGTTCTGAACTTCTGATAGCATAAAACTACTGGTAATTTCAATGCCGTTCAGGTACCAACTTTTAACTAACTTTTAACTACCAACTTTTACCAACTTTTAACTTTTATATTTAACTAAATAATAATTATAGCAGTTATTAATTCTAATGTAAAACCGATCATATTCGAAAAACCCGATATAAAGGTTCCATTTTAAAAAAAAGTCCAATCTACTTTCCAGCATCAAAGCTATGATTTGCCGGTAATATTCGTCTCAGTAGGAGAGGGGGCACCTCTCTTTGATTTCCTCCGACCCCTAGGCATCTTGCCCTACCCTCCCCTCTTCGCCGCGGAACATTTGAATCCCTTTCTCTCCCCGTCCTTCCCCCCACTATCTGACTAGCTCCTATCATCCCACTTCTCTCCCATCCAATGCCTGGCCCTCACAACAGATGGCCACGTGACTCCGAGCGGCGAGAAAACATTTGAGCACCCTTTGCGCCTCCGCTGGGCGCCTTTGGTATGTGTGCAGACCGGAGTAAATAAGGGAAGGATGCAGGAGGGAGGTGCCTACTTAGTGGGGAGGGCGTTGGGGGAGGAGGGTAACAAAGGTTCGGTAAGGGTGGGGGGAAGGGAAGGGGGCGAGCGAAGAAAGAAACGGGGTGCGTGTGACCCCAGGGGGGAAAACAGGGGGAGGATTGAATATTGCTGGCAGACTCCCAGCATCCCTCAAAGCGTCTCGCCACGTGGCGTAGCCAATTACAAATTGCTCGCGGTGTCGCCCGGACGAACTTGATTGAGAAATGAAACTGTTTCTCGGTTTCCCGAAGCGGCATCCACCCCTCCGGGATATCTTCCCCTGCTCCCGCCCCCTTTGGACTACATCTTTCCCTCTCCTCCAGTCAAAGCATCCCCCGGGCACGGGTGGGAAGTGTATCGGTGAGGATAGAGGGTGCCACGCGACCGAACGGCCGGCACGACAATGGAGCCTCGTGCCCGGCACGACCACGCCCCCTCGGGGGCAATGAATTTTCGGGGCGGTCCGGGTACCTTCCCTCACCCCCTTCAACTCCCCGGCACTCCGATGGGGTAGGTGAGTACAGTCGGAACCCTTTCAAGGATGCCGACCCTGCTTTTCGCTATTTGCCCGCGACGGGGTGCCTCCTCCGCCCCCACTCTCCTCCCACAGCCGCCTCGCACACGTGGCGGGCCAATCGCCCACCCGGGGACCGAGCGGAGGTCGCGCTGGGACTTTTAACGCGTGCAACCGACCTTTTAACCGTTCCGTGGGATACGCTCACTTTTCCGCTTCCCCATCGTCAAACATTGCAGCACAATGACACACTTTCCTCCCCGTCCGACTGAGCCACGGCGTCTCTCGGTGGTGGTGGGAGGGAGAGGGGGTGTGGCCGTAGGGCCGTCGGGTGTGTGCGTCCTCAGGGCCAACGTTGAAGCCCAACTCGGGCGGAAAACACCTTGACGGATGATCCGCTTCAGCGGGTCCCGAAAATCCGCGCCTCCTTAGAATCACCCCGGACTTCCTTCCTCTTCGCAGTTGGAGCCGGCCGGCCAGCATCCGTTCGGGCGTAATGGGAAGGCGCGCCCTTCCCAGTGGGGATTATTTTAATGGTCGTTTAGCGTAAACATAAAAAAGGGAGAAGATGGGTGGCACACAGGTTTTAATCTCTCCTCTACCGTCGGCACCCAAAGCCCACCATGTGATGGAGGTCTTTTGTTGCTCGGGGCGAGGAGGAAGGGGCGAAAATAACGGGGTTGGAAAATAATTCACGGTGGTCGTCGGCGGGAACGTTTTTCTGCTCGGGGAAGAAGCATTGCAATGGGAGGCGTATTCACGCGAGCACGAGATTTTATGTAGCATGTGCGGCCGAACGGGATAGGTACATGGGGAAAACCTCCGGTCGAGTGGTCACATGAGAGGAGCGGAGTGCACAATGAGTAAGTGGGCGCATTCAAATTACTTTTTTCGGCACGCACGACGGGAAAACAACAGGAAGTAAATCATTCCACGGAGCGTGCGGTTTATGTCGCTTTGTTTGTTTTGCCGTAAAAGCTTTGAGAAAAAGTTTGTAATTTTGTAATTTGCACAAGAGCGGAATTATTCCGAGAATTATTCTCCGAGTTGGAGTAACATTAAACTGAAAAAGAAATATGTAAAGCAAGGATAGGTATTCATCCCATTCTTAATTCTGATAACTGCCTACAACTAAGTTCAATAGATTATTTACTGAAGTAGTGCCATTTAAAGCGATATATGTTTATGCATCAAAGATAACTGAAGTTTAGAAAGTGTCTATTCAGTCATTTGACAGCAAAATGACGAATCATATTGATTAGGTAATTAATTCCACAAATATTGGTATATGTTCAAAGTGGGATGCCTTACATTGCGCTCATTGCCAGGATAAAGGTCCAGAGGCAGAACTCACCAGCCCGGGTAGCTCGATGTATAGTGCAAACGTGCGTGAAGCCCCAAGGTCGAAAGTTCGAATGTCGTCATGGCATCGGCTGTAAAATGACCTCAGCAGTTACTAGGTTAAAAATCCTATTACTACAAAAATTGTAGAACTTACGCAATTGATTTGAAACTTCCCTTTATAAATAATACTATCCAAGAGATAACAATTAGATTTTGATGCCATAAGATATTTGCTCTAATATTAATTTTCCTTTTTCTAGATTCTAACGAATAGCCGATACTTTTACCGAGAAAAACAGCGAGTTTGATTTGGCCCGTCGTCATGGTCAACTTCTTTTTTCCTGAGCAAGTTTGATTTAACGCATAAAAAGCAAGAAAATCCCGTCAAAAGCAAGCAGATCCGGTGATTTGTGCATTCATTGATGCCGTTCTGGAAAATTTAGGCTTCACCCGGCACGCGGCTTCATTTCGGTCACATCCATCAAAGGAATCGCCAGAAATTCGGGCGCTTCGTGAATGATTTCAGCCGCATAGTTATCAGTGGTGGCGTTGGCATTATGTTTTCTCAAAAGAGTGACTCCCCTCACCCTCCTGTCGCCCGCATCACCCGCACTGTGGTGGCCTTCCGCTTGTTTATGTCTCGGCATTCGCTGACACGGGGACTCGAAGCCATGGAGCGAATCACCCCGCAGAACCCTAAATGAGGTCTGCCTTCCACATCACTCCCAACGAGAGGCAAGAGTGGGAGAGACGGGGAAAGAGCCGGAGAAAGCGGGCATTAAGGGAGTTGAGGGACGCGCCACCTAGTGGGGTGGGGAGAGAGACGGAGGGGGAGGCATTTTTTTTTCGCATCGCATATTGTCCAGCGCACTCGCCTCCTGTTAAACGCGCTGTCGCGGCGACCTAACCCCATGAACGCGGTGTTGAGCATTCGGCCGCTGGGTTTGCGTGCCGCAAGCACCAGCCTCCCGCCCCTCGCGCGCTCACAGCCCCGGTGGGTGCTCGGGGGAGCGCGGCGCGCGGGCGGGACACCGCACGTCCACCGCAGGTGCGAGCCGGAGTGATTAAGGGGAGCCGGGAGGGCGCCGGGGGGTCGGGCGGAGGAGGTGGGACGCCAACATTTCAAAGCGAGGGAACGTCCTCGGCGAAATTAACACGCTCGGACATATCCCAGCGGCGGAGTGGCGCGGGGAGGGGGGGGGGTGGTGGCGTTGGGGTGGTGTGCGGTAGGGAGGGGGAGATTGGCTGGGAAAGCCACCGTACATCAAGCGGATCGCGGGGGATAAAAGTGAGGCGGGGAGTGCTGCACCCAGAGGCGTGTTTTGGTGTACGCGTCATCGGGTGTATAGCCAGCGGCATCCGTGCAAATGCCGCACGACAAGGAGCAAACACACCGTCAACCTCGCCGCAACATGGATGCCACAGGTCTCCCTCTCAGTGCGCCTTCTCTCCCTCTCTCCTCTTCCATCTCCCTCCACCCTAACTCTCCTCTCTCTGTCCCTCTACAAATCTACATGCATCCCTCGGCACTGCACCTAATTATACTACGCAGAACGCTTTATAGGCACTAGTCGTGGTCGCGGCAGAAACCGGCGGCTGTCAAGTTTGGCCTTTCTCTCCCTTACCCCATTTTTTCCGGAATTCAGCCGAAGTTTGCGAAATAATGCACCGGCGTAGAGCTTACTTCATTTTTGCAGAAAGGAGCAATTCCTATTTCTGTGTCTGATCTTAAGTCTCCCGGAATTTAGGAAAATAATCGTTCAACATTCATTATGTTCAACATTCCCCTGGAACGCATGCAATAGGATAAAAGGTGAAAATGGAGAAGCTATAATGAAAAAAGTAGGTTAATAGTAATTGAACGCATGAGAAATTTTATTGGGATAATGAATGGAATTATGACTGAAACTTGTATGAAACTCTCCAAGCCCGAAAAGCTTGTTTAATGCCTCCACTGAGCAGTATGGGCACCTAGCTGAAATGTAGATATAGGTCCCATAACTACCAAATTACTTTTAAATTGCAATAATACTTCAGGAAATACTACAAAATCGCACCATACGCATTAAAGAACTTAGGAGTAAGCTCATATATAAAAAGAAGAAGGTTTGTCATGGAAAAATATTTGACTCACCAGAAATTGAACTTGAACCTTAAAATTACGAATCTAGTATGGTATGTACACTACAACGGCATGACCATCAAACCAAAAGATACCCTGGTTCAAATACCGGCCAGTGGCGTGTCTAGAGATTTATTAAGACATAGACGGTTTTAGTATTCCACACAGTGATCATCGAGGAAGGGGAAAGATGCGTTAAGGCTAACAAGCTAAGTCAAATGATTTTTTCACGGAAAATCTTCAGCAAATTGTTTATACTTCAGAGTTAAAAGCGTTTTAACAGTATATAACGATAGGATAATGCGGTTTACTCTTCCTAATTTGTTTTGCGTAAATACAGGTATGACATTCAATACTATTAAATTCGTTATGCATTTATCATACGAATACACATTTCTCGATAGGATCGACTCACACTCCACTCGATTCATTGTGCCACACAGGTCAGCCTTTGCCAGCAGAGGAGCGTGGGAAAAAAATATGGCTGTTCTACACATCCTGGTGAAATAAAGAAAACTCCTAGGCGAGGAACAGTGGTGATAGCGACCGCCCACTGAGAGACGCAATAACGCCGTATTTGCATTGCGAACATTTGGCCGGTATTCGGTCAGAGCGATAAAGGGTGGAAGTCTACTATTGGTAGGGACAGGGAAGTAGGTGGTGTGTACCTATAGTGTATGTTTGAATGGCATGATGGAGGCGTGGGATGTGAAAAGTGAGCGTGTGGGTGGGATGGGGTCAGGATAAGGGAAGAGGCTAATGGGGGTGGCTGCAGAGGCCTGGAAATTGGCAATGGCGAGTGGAGCGCACGTGCACGAGGCCTTCAGTCTCGCGGAAGGCCTCCCTTGCCCCTGAACTGATTCCTTGAACCGAAGGCCCCCGCACATGTGAAGGAAACAACAATCGTGTGTTAAACCTGGATTTTAGCCTATTATTGGCACCTGTAGTATGAAGTGGACTCCTTAGATTTAGGCCTTAAAAGCATTTAAAAGTTAGAAGTGTACTGTAATGATCTTCCAGAAAGGGTAAGGGAATTCAATTAAAAGGGTGGCATCAATGGAAGAATATAAGAAAGAAAAGATTATTGAGAAAAGGATGGACTGGAGGGCTACTGAAAGCCAAGACAAGAACTCTTTATCAATATTTGCTAACTTTATTTAATATAATGGTATCTTAGAATTGAATATAAGACATGTACACGTACCTTACGTATTTTCTCTGTAAGTAGTTTATGTCTAGCATAATTTACTTGTTATGATGTCTCAATCCATCTACTTGCATGCTATCATGTCTCAAGCGGATTTCATTCAAGATTTTTAAATATCACATGACGTATATCGTCCTGGGTAGCATTTTTAAGACAGCAGGCGCTTGTCTACGGCTGAGCTACATGGAGAGACAGGAGCAGCATTGAAAACGGGGTTAGAAGCGATCGAAATATGGTGCTACAGAAGAATGATGAAAATTAAATGAATTTACAGAGTAACAAATGAAGAAGTATTCCGAAGATTGGGAGAAGAGAGAAGTCTATGGAAGACACAACAAGAAGAAGAAAACTAATTGGCAGATTCTGAGGCACGATAATTTACCCAAGACGAAAGGAGGAAACTTCGAGGGGAGGAAATTCAAGGGAAAGAGCAAAGATGAACTACGAAAAGCAGGCATGGGAAGATATCTACGTAAGGAACTCTTAAGTAATTATAAGATAGGTAGGGAACAGGATAGCTAGAAGAGCTGCTAAAAACCAATCTTCGAATTGATAACCTATAATGATGATGATTACGGGGGCTTCCCTTTGTGAATTATTTAACGCCTAAATTAATTTTTTCTACACTGAGCTCGAAATACTCGGGTCTTTTTTATGATTAGATGCACCTAATTTCAAAGAAAACGACTACTTTTTCATTTGAATATTTACCCAGTTTTCGTTTGATGAAACCAAAGTTTCTTAATACAGCTTCGAAGATATTTGTAATGTACTTATCGCATGCTATTTCAAATTCTAGAGTGATACCCAACTCCCTTGATACTCCCTATAGATCTGCGTCTGCATCTTATCCAGCAAGCCACCATTAGGAAGGATAGAGGGGCGTTACGCCACCATTCCTTAGGGTAATTGGTGAACATAAGCATTAGCTATAATTTCATTTTCGGGTAGTTCGAATTTTCATACCTACGTGATTTTTTCTACTGTTATGGGCACAAATTGTGCGAAGCAAAAAAGATTCCTTTCATCAGCATTTTTGGCATTAAATTTCTGTAATTTTAAATAAAATTTCTCGTTATGGTCTAGCCTGCCACGGAAATTATTCCCTGTCAGCATTAGACTCATAGACTTGTATTTATCTAATAGCTTTAGTCGTAAGTATAATCTTCGTACTATCATTGGCTCCCATACCAGAATTTCCATTAATAGCGTTACGCTTGATAATCGTTCATGACAATTTTTCATTAATAGAGGGACTTTTCTCTATATCTTACTTAACCCTAAATTAGATCATTCTGTGGGTGATTTCATATGGCCGACGAGTATCCATAGTGAGGTATAAGAAACGCATATTAACATCTTTCTTAACCGTTTTCATTTTAATATTTCCCCATTATTCGTTTGAAGAAGCTTCTCTGATACAGCTCGCAGATGTTTCCAACGTGTTGCCCGATGATAGATCAGATAAGAGTGTGACGGCAATAGGTGTTAGGGTAGCAGAATTTCTTTCCAGAGAAGGGATGAGTGCACACTTTTTTTCAGTTTCTTCTGGGGTTCCAACACGTGTTGCCACTTAATAGTTGTTTTGAGGACGCTTGAAAGTAACGCAAACTCCGTTTCAATAATTATCTCACAGAGGATAAAATTTTTAACAGCGAAGTGAATAATATACTAGTTATAAGATATAGTCTCAGGAACAAAAGAGCATGTATGAAACAATACATGAATGTGAAGGAGAAATGAGTGCACACGATGGGAAAAAATTAGAGAAAGTAAGTATGTTTCCTGAAAATTACTTAAAAACAGGCTATTATGAAACTGGCTGCAATGAAAGGGAATGGCGTGAAGGGTATGGACATTTTTATATAGATACGAGATTTTTATGTATGATTTGTACACTCGTTTGTATGGATATTACTTTTTTTGCCTACCCCTGATTTTACGGTGCGATGAATGAACAAACCTATATGCGTTTCAAAAGATAACTTTCTACTTCTTGGAATCCGACTTTCTTTTTTATAAAAAACCTTGTACTACTTAGGTATTGAATGTTACTGTCTACTGCATACTTATGTAAGTTGCATGAGAGAAATATTAATGGTAATATCAGGAATTTTGTTTAGATTGCCTGGCATGAATTTATTTATTCCAAAGTACAATATTTCTAATTACGATTATTCTATACGATTATTTTTTAGTGTTCCTCATTTGATATGCTCCTTGGTGTAGGTGTTGTCTTCAATAGAAAAAATATGAGTCAAAAATGTTGTAGCAGCTGAAGAAAGGACTTAAATGAAACTATTTATTACTGACTTAGAATAAGGGAACCTTAGTGATAAACTTTTACAATCGTTCAACGGTTTTTCAGAAGAACGGAATAATTGCAAACTTACAATGGAAATGGAATCATTCACAATTTTTATTTTTGTATGATCGCTGCATAGCTGGGAGTTTAAAATAATTCATTTACTCGATTTTTCTGGTTCCGTATGTACCTATCTGGAAAACTAACTAATCAACAGGAAATAGATGGCATACTTGGAAATAGATCTATGAGTGTTAGCATTGATTATATTTGTTGCGCTATCATCAGTGATTAATTACATTAGTTCATTCCAATTGAAAAATACTGACATCTGATAAACACAGAACTAAAAGTAAAGAATAACATTGGTGAAATAGTTGGCAAAATGCCTCGGTCAGATAAAAAGTTATGAGAGGTAACATCAAAGATAACAACTAATCGCTCTCGAGCACTATTTCTTCTTCCTATTTTACCGCACTAATTTTGGAATAGAAAGAAGTCAAAGCTTTGGCATAAATATTTATAATTAACCTAATATTAAAGCATAATAATAAGTTAAATACGAATGAAAGTTAATGTATCTTTCTCGACCTAAAGGATATTTTTTCTATTACTTTAACTATTACTATTTTAAGGCACTCCACAACCGAGGGACTTTATCTATTTAAGGATCATTGGGTAGTTAGGGCAAAGTTGAATAATTGAGGTTAATTTATTGGAGAGGCACCCAGAAGTCACATCGGTTTAACTGAAAACCAACAAGAGCCATAATGAAGTCAAATTCTGTCCATGTTGCACCACGTTTTAGTCTCCATCGCATTGTATTCTGGGTTGGACGGTCTTTCATCGTTAGTTACCTACCACTGAATATAAAGTTCAACAGTATTTTCAGATCCCAATATAGTTCACCATAAGGTTCACGATTTACTGACTGACTGATTATGCAATGAAAAAGTCTTTCTCTACTTTCCCTTAAAAGTTCCATAAGTTTTCACAGGCGTGCTCAATAACGGTATTTGCGATAATTTTCATTAATGGAGGAAGAGAAGATCGGATTGGTGTGGTGACTAATATACTTTTAATCTCTCAACCTGACAGTTTTCAGAGGCATAGCGATACGTATGTGGGTGTCATATGGAAAGAACTTCAAATTCAGTATTCCATTCATAGGATATGACGTAAACTTAATGACTTTTCGTTAAAAAGGACTAGGTGGATTCTCTTCACCCTTCCTAACTTTTCTATAGCAAGCATACTTAATCACCAACTTATGGCGCTAATGATGTCAGCAGTCGATCGCTCCCTCTAATACTGAAAATAAGTGTAGAATAATAAAAGCAATTAGAAGAGTGAAAATCTCATTTCGGCTTCCATGGTTTGACTTTTCACTGAGTCTTTTATGTCACCTAGAAGTCAAGGTGTGCATCATTACCACATTGCCAATATTTTGACTTTCCTGAAATCGTTCCAACAGCCTTACACATGAAATATAATAGCACCATAAAAGTTCAGTAATTCAGGCGTTCGTTATATTTTGACACCAGCTGGTGGAAATCAAAACATCGGGTGCGAAACTCACCCCACGCTTGTCAGGTATTTTCCGCGACTCCAAGCGCTGTTGAGCTCCAACGCGCTCCAGCCTCCAAGCTGCCAAATCAAGATAAACCCGCAGCCCGAGGATATCTTAATCTTTCGAACTAATCGCGCAAACACGCGGGTCCCTACACGGATGGAGAGATCAAGAGCGGGGGGGGAGGGGGCGGGGTAGTGAGGAGGAAGAGGGATCAGCATTGGCTGGAGACATAAAATCGTGAGGCATAGCCCCTCCCGAACGCCGGTGAACTCAACTGCTCTCCGGGTTTGAGGAACGGATGGGCAGAGGGTAATGAGAGGCACGGAATCGGGAGGGTAATGGGGCAGGGGAGGTGAGACGGAGCCGGAGAAAGGGTCGGAACGTCAGAATGAAGTGATTGTTAAGGGAGCACAGCAAACGGGGCGGTGAGGGGCGCGAGAGGACGGAGAGTGAGTGGGAAGGGTGGGATGGCGAAGGAGGTGCATGTGTGGGCGTGTGTGTG
>LYUA01000367.1:541672-553654 GCA_002093875.1 Calopteryx splendens
CCGCCCAATCCCCTTCCGGTCTCCTTTCCTCCTCATTCGCTCAATTTTCTTCCAGGAGCACTAGTCTAGCTTTTTTAAGGGAACTCCTTGTCACCTGCACTCTTGCTCACTTAATCCACATCTATACTACTCTATTCACTTCACCCCTGCATCTCTTTCGCTTCACGTACGCCCAAGACTCACGCTGCTCAACTCCTCGAGAGTTGATGCTGTAGCCTCGGGCTGCAACGCTGAATCCAGCTTCCCTTACTTATAAATGGAAATTAAGCTATTTACCCCACCCTCTCTTTTTTTATTAATAATAAACACAAAATTCCTTTTAGTGCAAATTCTTATTTTTATTCGGCTTTCGACGCGCTCTCTCAAAGTTCTTCCGTCCCCTTTTCAATCTCTTTTTGCTCCTGCTATTTCTTTACGCCCCTCTGCTCCTTCTTTTCTTCTTCCTTGCCCCTTCTTCATTGTCCTCAGAATAGTAATTTATTCGCCCCCCTCGTTGCCATCTTCCTGATTACACTTTTGCCAAGTCTTCTGATCCTTCCCCTTCATCCCTACCTAATTACCTCTTTCTTTTAATAAGGATTCCTTTGGATTTAAGTGCTTAATTCTTTCATCCATTTCAAAATAAAGATTCCCTTCCATGACTCACATTATGAACTTTCATGCATATTCCATGCCTGCAGTTTCCACTCTAAAATAATAAATTAACTTTTTTAAATGTTTCTCTTGTGTTTAAACCAGATTAAAATGTTTACAAATACTTTTTTCCTGTAGGATAATCACAGCAGGTTCCTGAATGAGCTAATTAGATAAACATTAAAACCTTAAAATATTGCCTTGAAAGGTCAAACGTATTGAGAAATCACTTTAGAAATTCCAATGCGGAAGTTTTCTCATAAACAGCATAGTCATGCAAATGAAAAGCTGTTGAATGTAAAAGCTATTGTTATAATTTCTAAATTTCTATTTACAATATTTAAAATTAATATCTTTAAAAAATCCTTTTCTTTAGATAAAGTCCTTTAAATAAGTAAATAAAAGTTTACCTCAATATGCTAAATGTATTCGGTTTTGACCACGTCATAACTAATTTTTATTTACATTTCATCCAAATATTTTAATCTAAAATGTTTCACTGCACAAAAAATTGGCATTAAAGGTTATCTGATTGCACAATTATATTACTCAATTATATTACACAATTATATTACTCATATATATTTTTGAAAAGTTTGAGGTGAAACCAAACATTGCCCGAATCACTCGTACATCAAATTACCCTCAACGTATAATAGGTTACAGAGTAGCCTCCATATTATGGTAATTAAAATTCGTAAGAAAATATCAGTCCATCAAGTGATATATGAAATACCTATTAGCCATCATTTAAGTTGGTTGCAGCAATCATACCACCAACTATCACAAAAATGTGTCCATTTTGTTTATCAACTCACAAAAACATTTTAATATCGTATTTAACTCATCAATTTAAAAAAATCTAGATCGTTAATGACCTAAATATACCTTTAAATATGTTATCTTATTTTGGAAAAAGATACTTTCGAACATATCGAACCACCGCTTTGTAAAACATACCACAAAAAGGCCGAAGTTTATTATGCACTTCATAGGTATTTTTACCTCAAAGTAGTAAAATTAATTAACTGAGTTAATAATTTATAGGCAATAAAACATTCAAATTTGATAACAAAAAATTATCCGTGCGTTTACCCAAAAATATCTTCATCAATTACTAATGAATCAATCCATTGACCGCTCTCACCTATGCCAGTAACTTTATTTGTGAGACTGAAGTTACGTAAACCTTGTGTGGACGTACTACTACACTTAAACTTTATAAACCGTTAGGGTGCAATGAGGCTTATAAAATGCACATATTTTATATTGAAACGTTTACACTTTATAGGAAGATGATATGTATTCATTGTAGTTTAACTGTGTTGACAATAACTTCTTCAAAATGCATATTTCCTAAACGGGGGGGAAACCAAGGAAATAACCAGCCTATCCTGCGTCTGGTATGTCATCATTATGCCATTATATGAATTTAATTCCTCCAAAAGTGCTCAAAGTGATCAAATTTACGTTGGATCAAAGAGATCGCCTTAAGTCACAGTTCTCCATAATTATAGGACCGCTTGACCGTTCATTGGCCTAAATAAGTACCCAATAGCCAAATCCTAAACTTTGTCACCAACAGAAGGATTTTGTTTAATTCATATGTCTAGAAATTATTTAAAATACATTCCCAAAACAATGGCTAAGTCGAAGAGATAAACAGTGTGCCCTGAATATATTTTTAAATCTGAGATTCGTCAACGAATCCTCTGAAGGAAATGAGGTTCAGAACGAATAATCTGACACAATAAATGAATAGTAAAAAGAGTAATCATTTCATCACACAGCGCGAAATCGTGAATGGAGTTACTCAAAAGTAGCTCAGTTTCAAAGGTATTTAAAATGTACAAGGAAGAATTTAAGTTTTTCGCACCACCTTATTCAATAAACAGCTAGTAGCTCGAGATATATCTTATTCATAGCTGGAGAAAATGAAGTAAGACATTTTTAAGTATAAGTATTAAGCGCTTAAATTATACCACTAGAGTTGCTAAAGAAGTTAAATTTCTCATTCAATTCCTTCACTAAAGTCATCTTTTCCTTGAAGTAACCGTTGAAGCGACAATAAGGACAAAAATGTAAATTTCACTTAGATGTCTATTATATTTTTAAAATATATTTGTTCAACGGAAAATCGAACGTGCCCCCCACCCACTAGTCTCTATAATTATTTCATCCGAGTTTATATTCAATCCATTAGTCACCGATACGTACAAGTTCAAAATTTTCATAATCACCGCTAGTAGGTTGAAACTAATTTATGGCAAATGAAGAAAAAAATATCGCTTTTTTAAACTGTATAAATGCTTGAAATAGGGAAATGATCAAGTTTGAAAAAGGGAGGCAGCAAAAGGCTAGGATTTCTTTCAAATTTTAAATTCATAAGATATTTGTGGCCTCTGTTAACAAACTTCAGAGAGGTCTCAAAATATTAATCGTTTTTCAAAAAGAATCTATTAACAGTCAGCAACAAAGTTTGGTAAAATATTTCATACTATTATAGCATAAATGTTTCAATGATATATATTGAAAAACTCGTGAGATAATGCTGATTAGAAAAATTAAGTTCTGAATGTAGCGGCACCTAATTTTTCATTTCATCAATATAAATGAAGAGTTAGAATTATTGTAATCATGAAGGCAGTGAATCATACTTGGATATGTTGTTTTTTGTTTACTCCCCCCCTATGCAATCAGAAAGCATCAATAATCCAATTATTGGGAGAGGCAGTGAAGAGAGGAAAGTATCATGAGCCACTGAAGGAGTTTGGAGTAACAACTTTTCGCAAACAAGGACATTAATGGGCTCATGACCGAATATAACATATTAAGACTCGGGACCCTCGAGACTCAACAATGATCCTCTAGGAAGAACAATATTAATTCCTCTTGGGGCCACTATTCTATTGAATATTAGCCATACACGATAGGGTAGGGGTAGGAGAAGAGAAGGGTAGGTAGATGATCCTCTCTCGTTCACAAGGTTTCACCTGCCCCTCGTCAACCTAAAAGAGACAATATAAAGGAGAGAGGTATTCTTCAGCTCCGACGTCATCGGAAAGGGGATGGAGCGGGATTGCCAAAAGCTCTTGTCCACAGCACTCAACCATTCCCACCCCACCTTCCTGCCTCCTTCCCTCTGTTCCCTCTCCCCCACATTTCCTCACCCATCCAACCAGACAGCTCCCCCGACCACCTTCCCATAATCCCCCGCGCACCTCCTCCCTGGCTCCTTTTTTCCGTTCGCCGCCCACCCCTCCTCCGCCAGCTTTCCACTCGTCCGGCGACTCATATACCCTTCTCTCTCTCATACCCCATCAAGCACCACCTCCCTCACTCCAGTCCCCCAAACAAGCCACTCCACGTTTCATGCTTCGTCTGCTCCATGATTTTCAAGCGTGTGCCACGAAAAGCAAGGGAGCTTCCGTTGAATAGAAGGGTGTGGGGCGGGACCAGTAAGGAAACGAAACACTTCGCGTTTGCATCTGGGAGGATAAACGCGATAAATGCGCCAGATCCGTATGCGTCGTTCTATAAATATTTACAATAATGATGAACATTAACCTCCCCTTTCCCGTTATTGAAATTGATTCTTGATTTCAAAGTGAGTAAATCTATTGTCGGCGTTTTCTGAAAAAATATTTTGTTGCAGAAATGGCATTTCTGTGCCATACATCACAGCCGTTGAAGTCTCCCAATAATCTAGGTATCCCTATAGCCAAAAAGTACCAAAAGTAAGTACTTTAGATACTCATAAGGTGCTTAGGTTTAATCCTTAAGACTTCAACAGTTTCGATAAGGAGCTTATAATTATTTAATCATTCTAATTCAATTTACTCATAAATCTATCTAAAGGTACAGTGTAGCAATTTTAGTGCATTGAAATAAAAATAAACACGCAAAAAAATTAATAACAATTACTTCGCAATAGGGAAAGTCTCAGCCCAATAATCACATCCAAAAATTTAACAGGAATCCTACTGATGTCACAAATAATTATCACATTAAATCGGCTACGTTTCTACAGTGTATTATCAGAAAATTTGAGAGACGGAGCGTTGAATTATCTAAATACCTACATTAACTTTTACAGAGGTAGATTTTACTTCTGGTGGATGACTTGAACCATGAACTTACCTTGGTATTTCTATTTGGTGGGCCAGTGACGAGACGGACCAGTCACATGGCACGGTTATGAAAAATACGCGATTATAAAAATCCCCTATAAGAAGAAAGAAGGAGCGAAGATTTAAAAATTAGGAATATGAAAATTAAAGCCAAATATTCAAAACGATTCATATCTAAATGAATCCCGAAATCTTGGCCTATTTTTGATCCCGTGAATTAAATGAGTATATGTACTTAAGATAGGTGTGAGCGTCAATCTCATTCATCAATTTCTATTCACACCTGATAGCGAAACATGAAACAGCTGGAAGCTATTTTATGAGTGGAAGTTAATTGATCAATAATATAATAATGAATTTAATAACTCACTTGAGACAATTTCACCTAATTGTTGTCATAGAATTCTTATTGCTAGAGCACTTTGATACCGGCCAGAGAGGCCGGGGTTCAAAAGCGGCTGATTATACTAAATATGTGATTCGACGCTCTGCTCAGCTTAGAACTGTGCACATTTTTCCACAATAATTAAACCAGTCACCGTCTCCTTAATGGCTATGGTGGAGTAAAGCTTGCATCCAGAGGTACCTACATATCTCCCAACTTATCTCTTAGTCATGATATGAAATTAATGAATGGGTTTAAATTACTACCTACCTTAAATAAAATAATTTCGCACCTCATATTGTCAAAGATAACGTAGAAGTTCCACTTTTAGGGTAATTAGAGATTAATTTTCGTAGCTGGAATTTACAATATTTTAGCCTTGACACCAAAATATGTAAATAGTTGCTAAATAATTTTGATTTCTTTAATTAATCAATATGTTTTGTAAGTTTTTTTACTAACTTTAATGTATTTTATTACAATTTTAGGTAATAATCAATTATATTTCGTAATTTAAAAATTTATTTGAAGATAGCCAAATTTTTTTCCATTATTTTCATTTTTCCGAGTTAATTTGATAGTTCCCTGCTGGTATTCAGAATTTCATTCGATAAGCAAATAAGCAAACGAGACACCGCTCTAACAAAAATGTTAATCAACAAAAATGGCTTATTAATTCCTAAACCAGAGAAGGCCTATTTTGTATAAACACGTTTTAAAACTCAAAGACTGGCTATCATTCTGTTCTCTATACTCCAACGAAAAAAGAAAGCGTGTACTTTCAATGAATGCTTTGTAGAATTATTCACTCATGACCATTTGTTTTGGACTGCGATTTATGGCGGTCAGCTAAACTCAATCCTCATTTGTCCCTCTCGGTCAAAACGAGAGAAAGGATTTCAGTTGGATAGGATAATGGGTTTGGAGAGTCAAAAGGTTTTTGAAGGGCCAGGAGGCCGGTTTTAAAGCAGAGAAAGGTTGAGGGATCGTAGTGGAGGAACCGAATGTGTGGATGCGGAAAGAAAGGGAGGAGAGAGAGGGAGTGGATGAGTTTTCGAGAGAGAGAGAGCAAAAAAATGATGCGCCAAACGTCCGAAGTGGTAGAAGAGATCTGGAGAGTAGAGTGAAGGGTGGCGGGGATAAAGACAGACGGGGTCAGCGGGGTTCCAGGATTGGCCCAGCGTGAACGCGCACGAGAGAAAGGGAGTGAAAACAAAAAGGGTATCAGAGATTGGGGCACTTGTAGGGATCGAGAGAGCAGCGAAAGAGAACTTCAGACCGTAAAAGAGTGGGTGGGGGCGAAGAACGGGGAAGGTGAAGGGGGAGAAGGGAAGGAGAGTAAACAAAGTCCAGTCATTGAAAATCAGCAGATCGGACTCACCTACCCCGTCATCCTTTCGTCCGCACCCCTCTCTCTGTCCCTCCATATCTGCCCCACACTCCTCCCTCTCTGCGCCCAGCCTCCCGACTCCCTCTCTCTGCCTCATTCCAATCCTAAATGTACCACGAGATACGAATTTGCTCGGTATCCCTCAAATGTTCTCTGCAAAACCTTCACAATCGCTACTTATACCATCTCTCCTGCTTCGTTGATCTTTCCCCGCTAATTTTTCAAAGCCATAGTAGCTCATTGACACCTTTGAAACATTTTTTTCACTTTCCACGCTCACAGGAGTCTAACATTTTGCCTTCATCTACACATTAGTATTTTACCTCACAACGAGCGCTGAAGTATTACCAACCAGGATTACTGTTTCCTTCTATTAAATGTTTATAATTCACCCCAAACCATGTTTACGTTCCAACTCTCCGCCGCACCGCTCATTGTACTGTACATTCACATAAGAACAAGTTAAATGTCCTTTGGCCGTAAACAATTACATTGGCATTTATACAGCGTAATGTTAGATCTACAATTCCTTTTCGCCATATCATTTTAATTTAAATTCCAGGACAGACTTCACGGACATAGTACATAAACGTGGTCCAATATATTCCGTGTTTATCTCTTTCATTCCTTCCTATGACTAACGGTGCCATTTGATGCGATGTCCCTCAATCCCGGTAAGCGTAATCTCCTATTACCTTATGACGGCGTTTGAGTCGAGTAAAAATTTAAAAGAAGATGCATTTTGGTGCAGACTAGAGTTAGCAAAAACAATTTCTAAAAAAATCAATATTGAAATATAATAGCAAAATTACATTAGCAACATTTTTATAATTTTGCAGTCGGGTGCAGTACAGTAGCTAAATATGAAACAAAGGTGTAGAGGCGCTTCTGTGTGTTCAAATATTTCTAAGATTTAATGCGTGCACTGCATTTCTCTTTCTTTCCTGATAAATTCCCGTCACTCTATAAAGAATCTGAAACTCAACGATCTCTGTAATCATTTTCTGGCTCGGTTAATGACGTGACGCAACAAGTGCACCTTTCGCCTTAGTAGCCAGAGGAAAACAGGCTCACTTCGCCTTCCACGTGAAGCAGATTCTCCTCGCCGGTTGTCAACGGAAGTATGCACTTCGCCCGGGGGGTTGGGAATATACCTATATCGATGTATCTTGTGCATCGGCAATGAAATTGCTTCGTTTATCGCTTCGCTTCGTGTTTCGTCCTTAGTTTTTTAGGTCTTTTGTCAAAGAATGTTTGCACTCATTCGTCTGTTAGCAATATTTCCGCCATTGTTCCAAAAAGATATGGAATTTCAACTGGATTCCAAGGGAACGAACACCGTTTAAGATGGGCAGGTATGGAAAATATTAACTTGAAAGAAATAAATTTCAGATTGCTGCTTCGCTCAAGGGAATGCATGCCTGATCTACATCCAAATACCAAAATGTGCGTAAATTGAAGCTCAAGCTCAAGCAAGAAGTTGAAGCTCATTCAGCTTTTTTAGCTAATAATGAACTAATAACTTAGAGCAGAATCTTAGTGAAGTAATGTAGGTCATTTGCCGCAGTGAACATACATAAGAGTGTAGTAGTAGTAGTATTAATAATCATGTGTTTTTCCGTTTAAATGTATTCCACAAGTCCCATTTTCTGACTTTACCATTAAATGAAATATGTTCTCATCAGTAGTAAAACTAAGTATAATTGAAAGGCATGTTAGTAGAGAGTGCAATTAGATTTATGTGAAGCGTTTCGAGCGCCCCACTATTTTTGTTCACCACAAGCTACGATGCTATTCGCTCCCTTTAGAGAACCACATTTTGCACTGAGTAGTAATTAGTTATGCCAATTTTGACTTTAACAATATATTATCCAATCCGATAAAATAGTATAAAAATTTAATAATAGATCACATAGAAGAAAAGAATCCCATAAGATCGATTTATCGAAAATTATTGACTGATTACATCATCGACGGAGCATAAGTGGATTTCTAATTACAACTTACTTGAAACCTGGAATAAATTATACTTCCCTCTATATAACCAAGTGTCGGTGTTTTGTAGTCACGGTAATGTAGCTCCCCATAGTGTTATGAAGTTCTCGTCCAAGACAAATTCTTATTAGAATGAAGGGAATTTTGGCGATAATTAGAATTTCAGAGCGGCAAAGTTGAAATCCTTTATACAGTGAACACTCCTTAACCATAGCAACTATGCATGCAAGAGTTTAACTACGTAAATGCTGTAAATATAACATAGCTTTTAGAAAAACGGTTAGACGGGGCATTATACCAAGCATCAAACAGACCTGAAGTGAGGATATAAGTAGTTAATTCATAATTTTCAGAATAAAATTAAATTTTTACGTCAACATTCTTTAGGTGTAGCTTACTAAAAGAGGATAATAAACGAAAAACTAAATACCTAATTAATCGAAAATTATCCTCTTCTGATAAACTACAGTTAAAGAATTGAACATTCAAAAAATCAGTTTTATGCAGAAAATTATGAATCAACTACTTATATAACGGCCGACGAAAGGGATAAATCTGTACAAAGTAGTACATATATACGATTATAATCAGACTTAAAAAATCAATTGAAAAACTGATTTAAATTCTAAAAGTTGACTTATGGATTATTGAACTTGATTTACACTCTCAACTCTAATTCTTTGAACGCCTCAGGTAAAATACTAAGTTTCCTTTCCGACGATTCTCAGTATGAATTTAGGTATTTTTGGAGCTTTATAATATGGCATGTGATCTACATTGTGAGTTCTTTTTAGTTTCCACCGCTTAAAATCATCTTCTAAAATAAATCCTAAAAATTCATATAAATCCAATAGAGTTGCTTATAAGTAGGTTATAAGATAAATCCTAAAAATGATAAAAGATAATAACTCCATTTAATGTTTCGATGAAAGAGTGTAGGTAAAATAAAAATAAAAAATATTATATCTTTATTTATTTTATAGGAATAAGAAATTTAACTCTCAGAGGTTAAATAAAAGTTAAGGGTCAAGTTAGATCCTCCTTATTAAGGAATATATTAATCTCCTACAAAAGCCTTATCCTAAGTTGTTGAATGCACTATTTCTCAATCTGGAACTCCAGCTGCTATAGCTTCATTTTTTCATGACCTTGAAATAAATATGAAATACCTTTAGCGTTGGATCGAGACGAAAATTAAGTCAACTCTAGACCACAAGATCGTTTCTGAAAAATATAAGGTACAATTCTCCCTCTAGTCCACATTTCATCTGCTGGTTCAAAAAACCTCTCATCTAATATACTACCAGAAACCGAATAAAGAAACTCGTCATAGTCACGGTTTACAGTCGTTTTTCCCATGCCATAAATTCCCCTATTAGTTAACGGTATATTACAATCTGCAGCGGCTACAATCATAATGTTGTTATAGTTACAAGCTACGCATTGATATTTGAGCGACGACAGTAATTAGGACACTACCTTTATTAGTCAGTGGTTTTTTTAAATTAAACGTAATAATATCCTTCTTTGGTTGTAATCCTAAACGTTACCCCAAATGCTATTCATTTTATTATTCATGAGTATATGACGGCGACTACTTAATCAATATGAACAATTCACCACAAATATATTTGGTTTCTCTCTTTATGCTATTAATTTTTTCAATAACTTCTCACGGCTAAATCTTCTGTGAGACAATTTTAATTCCAATGAATCCATCTGCAACTGTAATTCGGATATTATATTTCATACTCTATGTCTTACATTTTATGCTACGACACTTTAATGAAATAATATTTATATGGTCTAATATTTAATGTTAGAACTTAGGTGGAAGATATGCCTGAGAAAGATGTGGGCATTATCCATTTTAGTAGTGGATGAATCTATTCTGAATGTTCTAGAGATATTTTTATTTACCTCTCCGGAAATTGACTATTTTTTTATTTACTGCATAAGCTAAACTCTCCGATTGATCATGTACCGCACAAGCTAACGTCTGCAATACCTTCTCCGTAAGCACAGTGAACTCCAGAGCAAATAAGAACCAGATATGAACTTAGCACCAGCCTTTGTTTGGATATTTCACATTTTAACGCCACACGTATGCTATAGGTAACTCTCGTGTATCTTTGACAAATATCGGCTAGATATTTCAAATATGATTCAAGTCCTCCGCTCACTAAAGCTAAGCGAGATGCTGCAGGAAATTTTAAAAGGATGCACTTTCTCTCGAAACAATGCTTGTAAAGGAAGCAATGGGAGCGGATTATCAAATCCCAATTCGAGTTTTTCAAACATTGGGCTTATGAGAATGTTTTGAACAAAGGGATTACTAAAAACAGGAAAGATAGGCTGCTTATAGAAGAATTACGCAGATAAGGAGATAGCGAGTGTAGAATGGTCGCCATATACTCGTATTGAAGGATGTGACGAAAAATAAAATGCAAGGTAGGCGATTAACACCAACGACGAGAATATGCAGCACAATAGTTTAACAGGATATATCATGAATTAAAACGACAATGAGGGAAAAATGTTATAACACTGTAGAATAATAATAATACAGGAGTCGTTTTGTTTTGTAGAAAGTATAACATAAAAAAAATAATTGTATAATGAGCACAATGTGACTTGTGCATCACAAAAGTTCAATCAAGTTCAACTTTATACCAGATTTTCCTTGCTTTTATTTCTCAAAATACCCTACGATCATGCTAGTTTTCTAAAATCTATATGGTTTTCCCAGAACAAAGGTTATGGGTCATTGTGAAACACAAAAAATTCAATTAAAAAGCCTTTGCTTCCAAAAATTGATTAATTTTATGAATGACATCGTTATATTACATATTAAAGAATTTTCCACCGTCATTACTTGCTGTAATAATTAAAGCTGGAGTCGAAGAACGTAACTTTTGAGGACATAAAGATAAATACTACAGCGACCACACCTAGGTTACATTTTACGAGTAATGGTTGAATGAGGAAAAAATATACAGTAAATGAAATATTTCTAACCATAAAATTCCTTAAACACGAGGGACGGCTTTGTTCTTCATTCAAACGAACATCTCTTTCGAGATTTAGGCGGATGATTTTCAATTACCCAGTTCATTAAAGGTTTTAGGAATTCATGTATTTTTAGGAAGATAGTCAAAATGTTTACTGAATGTGATTTTTTCCAGAACGTGAACCATTGTTAACGAATATAACGGAATGCGTGAGTGAATGGAGTAATACGGTAGTGCTTCATTTTTATATTTTACAACAACAGTCATAACCCTGTAAATTTCGGAAAGCAGTTATTTAATAGTACAATAATGACTGTGTCAAATCTTCTATCTAAATATACACGATACCCCGAAAGTCGCCGCTAGGGCGTGTGGCGGGGGAGGGGGTGTTATGCCATTAGCCATTCCGGCTTGTATATCTTGTTAGGTTGTCTCGTT
>LYUA01000367.1:557639-570347 GCA_002093875.1 Calopteryx splendens
AGGTTGAAAAAAACTACCCTCGTATATCTACCTAATAAATGAACATCTCTGATTGATAAAAAGTTCTGTTCCTCGTATTCTGGTATTTATTTTCCACTACCTCCTTTGAGGAAGGATATATATAACTTCCTACATTCCCCTCAAAAGATATTATTAACAAATAATATATTTTGAGATAGAAATATATATATTATATATTTCTATTATTATTCTATTATATATATATATTATATAGAAGACTATTCATCATTTTAATTGCATAGGCAGTTTTAACATTTGCAAAAACATGTCAACGATAATTTTTCTAAACTCTTCATTCCGTTTAAATTTTCTTTGTTTTTGATTTGCTGAAAGATTATTCTGGCAGATTTCTCTCGGACCTTACGTTTATTAAAATATATTTTCGGGAAAGAAAGACAGTTCTGTGGATATAAATGGGATCCAAAAATTCATTCACTGAAAAACGGCGTGGAAGTTCCTCTCCCATTAGCGTCACATAAAATTAACAGAATATATTGAAGGGAAGCGGAAATACAAGTATACACGACGTGGTGGATGGTACGTGGTCACAAATGTGCAAGATATAAGCAGTATTAGAAAGAATGAAAAAATAGCAGATTATCTGTTACGTTTGTTGATAAGTGATTAGAATATTTATGAAGCGAAAAGAATGCGACGCCAAATATTTTATTTCCCAAGGAAAAAGCCTGTAATCATTTTCTAGACATACTGAAGTCAAATGGCGTATGGTTATAATAAGTTAAAATGGTAGCATGCATATAAAACGGAAGTTGAAAATTAATTCGATAAAAAACATTTATTATGACGATAAATTAAAAAATTTCGAAAATGAAGAGCGAGGTTATCCCAGAAAGGAACCTCTGACACCACATAAAGAGGAGTATACCTATAAAAAAGCAGCACCTTTGCTACTTTTAAACCATTAAATTATCGATTTAAATACTAGATAGTGTATATGTTGTACCGACCCGGCTAGAGCTCTAGATTTCTGTGTAGGACAGCGACCTACGCGTTAAGCATTTCAAATTGCCGTGTAACCTCGCAATCAGTGCAGAAAATTAATAATAGCTACGACAATATAGAATTTCCTATTCTTCTTGTGAGAGCGCAGTAATTCCTAAGGTAAATAGTAACCATATCTCTGTTTTACTCTCTTTAATAATGCAGGTAATTATCAAAAATATGCACTCATAAATTTGCTAGCAGACGTTTTAACAACCTTATTTAAAACGAGGCTGGGTTGTACCATAATCTCAACTTCTGCATATAAACCCAAATATTCATATGTGAAACATGTGAAGTTGTACTTGAAATTTCAAATTCTGTTTTTCGTGAAATTATTACTGAACAGGATATAAAGATAGCTATTCATACAGTCAGATCTTTGTACACTTTAATTATTAATTTTGTTACTGTGATTCCGTTGATAACTTCAATAACTACAGTAAAAATGTATTTTTAGAGGAAAGTATATCGGTATTATTATTACTCTTTTAATTAACTAATTTAATTATCAACTATTAATCAAAACTGGACAACTCACTACAAGTAATCGCTCTACCGCAATGGCTGTATAATAGAACTGTAGTCTCAAATGTTATAATAATAACTAGCCGAAAAAAAATGATAAAATATATAATTACATATTGCTGCATTAATTCGTGGAAAAATATTCATTGAGAGCAAGAAGTAAAAACTTACTATAAAATTGATATTGAAGCTCGTGGTTTCGTTCGAATTATGAAGAATATTAAAACCAGTAGGCAATGAGAAACAAACGAAGATATCTATTTCTAATTGATAAGCTGGTTTTTATCATCAAAAGAAGCATAGTGAATAATTACAAATAAAGAGCATTCAAGTAGAGACGTGCACGCTAGTGCTCGTTTCAAGACTGTGAAACGTATTAAGGCTTTTTCGCGAATCATTATTCGAAAAACATTTTTATAATACATTCGGTTCACTAAGTCAGTATGTAGCAAGGAATCGACCCATTACGTAAGCGATTTCCAGCAGTGGTAAAATAAATTACTGAATGTCACATACCATCTTAGCTGTAGGTTGGTTGTTTCATCAAGTGCCGATAAATATTGCATTTACGACAGAAAATGGTTGATAAAACGACAGTAGGTAGTACGGCCTAGTCAAGCTCAATACTAGCATCATTTACCAGTTATTTGACAGTGATATTAAAATTGCGAAAAACTATTTTTTTAATATTTTCCATAGAGGTAAGAAAGGTAATATTGACGCTAAAGCAAATATTATTTATGCCTCACATTTTCAGAAGTCTACCCGTTTCCTTATCGCTATCGCCCGTGATCACAGACGGAAACGAAAATGTAACTCCTATCGTTTTTATCGCTTCATTTGGACCGATATATAGCCGTTTCGTTTCCTCTTTCATGTCCCGTATGTTTCATTGTCAAAAAAATCTTCCACTTCCACTCCGCACAGCTCGATTTCCGATAAAATCTCGTTTAGGAGTTTCAATTTCCAGCAAGGCGAAGATTAAAACGACGCTCGTTGCATCTTCCCCATCATCCCGAGTGGGAGACCCCTCGGATTCCGCCCTCCCCAACCTCATCCCACTCCCCTCCCCGCTCTCTTTTTCTTTAATTCCCTCTACCTCCAGTGTACAGTGTACACCCAGGTGCTCCCGCGGACAGCCAGGCGCACGCAAGTGAGCCGTGCGCCGATATCTGTCGCCTTTCTCACGGTCCGTTTCCGCTCCGCCGCCATCGCTAAGGCGGGTGGCACGCGCCCCAGCCGAAGAGATAAGGGGCGCGTGCGGACACTCGTGCCGTTCCACGCGCCTCCTCCCCTTCCACTTGTAGAAGTCGGGACGATGGATAAACTAACCTGTTGGCACGGAGTGGGTCATCCTCTGCTCCTCCTTTCAGTCCAATCACTCACCTCGTGTTCTCATCTCGTCGGTCCGTTCGGCAAAACACAGCGTGATTTGGAAGAGCTTGCGTGCAGTGTCGCCCACACTTTTCTAAGAGAATGTGTATTTGGTTTCACCACCTTCGCCTGAAATGGAAGAGAAAAGTGGGAGCAATTTGAACGAGAATTGAATTAATATATATATCATTTTATATGCCAACATACTCGTGAATATATTTATACACGTGCATTGAAATAGAAATGTAATAAAAAACGAATCTATACGAAGAATTAGCGAAGAAAAAACCTACGGGGAAAATTTCATAAAACACCAAGTTCAACAATTCTCAACAGTAAAAGAGAAGCACTCATTTTTATCAAAAATATTCATCAAAGCAATTCATAGTAATACAAAAATTGCCAATTTCGTCACTAATACTTGGTACCATATACCTATAGAATGTGCACTGCAGCACATAACTAAAATGAGAGCCAGTATTGATAGAAAAACGTCTAAATAATAGCACGAGAAAGTCCTCCAATGTTAAGGAGTCGATCATATTAACCTTCCTCGTCAAATATTTCCATAATCATTTCCGTGCTGCATCAAAAATGCATTGACGAATAACAAGACGTTGATACACAGTAAGGCATATAATTCTTTGATGCTTTAAAATTACCTTGGCATTTACTTCATTTAGGTTCACCTTAAAGCTACCGGAAAATATAGATGCAGATATGAATTTCTTTATTGCAATAAAATAACTTTTTTTCTATTTGTAGCGCCGTTAATTTTTTGTAAATTCCTCGTTATATTAAATCTAAGATTGTTGTAAACATTGCCCCATTGTGGAAATATTTTTTATTCAAACGCGTTCATAGAACAGACCTAACTTTTGCAACAAGACCTTTCCTAGTTTTAGGTGAATTTTATCTTAAATTAATAGCAAAAACTAATATAATCATTTACTATTCCTTTATATGAACAGGTTTCTGGTTTCTAGTGGAATTATAATGAACAAAACTGGATGTAAAGGAGACTGGATGAAAAGTCTTTTAGATATTTACGCCAACTCTTGATACTAATTAGGTTTATTACTGTAGTCTACCCTTAAATCCGTCAATCCAATTTATATAAAACCCTAAAATAATATGTTCCTTATTCCAATATTAAGCAAGAATAAAAAAACTAACGCTGAACCTTCTAATTCTCGAATATTTAATCGTTTTGATCCTACGTGCACGTGATACCTCATCAACACCGTCATGTGTATGACGACGTTTTACAGATTCAATTTTTTCCCTATGCGCTTAGAAGTCGTACAAGTTTACCACATTCCTGACCTAGTTATCTACATTTTTGAAGAGTCTGGAACAAAAAGGTTTTCGGAACTTAAGCCCCCATTGCACCAACTCGGCCGCGTTTCCAATCTTCCGTCGAATACGGAGAGCATTCGAAAAAGAATGGTACCACTCGTTAAGCCCCTACGGTGATTGAGCGGAGTAAAGGCCGAGAAGGGGCGATAAAGCGAAGAACAATCTCCGCCTCAAAACCTTACGAAACGGAGAACGAGGCTGAGATACGGGGGGAGGGCCGGTCCCTTATACCCAGCGGCAGCCACGGCCTAACTGGAGGACGCTGGCGCACTATACGGATGGGAGTTTCGCACACCTGTGTATGCACCCGGCATCAGGGGCTGTGCCATAAAACAGAGTCAACACGCGCGACACACAACACATACACAAGCGATATAAAGGCGAGGGTGCGCGACATAGGCGTAAGAAGAGCAAACACCCTGAGGGGAAATGATACTGAAAAGAAAAGGAACACTGGTGCGCATTGAATGCTGCGAGTCGCCAAAAAATTAATAGGGCATAGATGACGAGGGTAGATAATCAAAAGAGGAAGGCAAACGGTATATTTGAGTTCAAACTTGTGACGGCGATGTTTTTCCAGCTAATTAAATCCATTCTCGTGAAGGAAGTGGAAAACAGGAAAAGGTGGGACAGGGAGCGAAGTTGGATAGGGGAATGATAATACTAGGTCTCCATGGTGCCAATAAACAATTCGCGGCAGGATAAGCTAAAGTAAATATATTTACATTAGCTTATCCTGCCTATATCTTTCAATCGGAGCTTGGAATTGAGTGTTACAGTGCGACAGAATTTTTTTCCAAAGGTTTCATTTAAATTACTTTTAATTTAGCTTTAAATTTCATTTAATAATAATTCATATTTCATAGGCTTTCTTCACATCAATTATGCATTGCAGAAGACGAGAATACATATATTTTGAAATGTTTCGGCCGTCTGATGTATAAGTACTATCTATCTCTATTACTATACCTCTGTATCGTGTTTTTTTGAAAATTTAGGGTGACACTTGTAAAAACACTCGGTGACACGGTGACGGTTCGTCAAAAAGCCTAAAGATTTTTTATAACAAAGTTAAAATTACACACGAAAAAATAATTAAATTTTAAAAGTAAGGGGGTGAAAATAATACGGTGGCAAAAGATATGCAACCTGCATATAACATCCTACATGGACACAGGGGTAGGTACTTAAACCCAATCCAATGAGCGAAGTGTTAATCGGTATTTCTCAAATGAATTATTAGTATAAGAACAACATATGTTCTTATTTATAAGAGCTTGAATGCTTCTGATCCGATGTAAATGCAAATCAGTAATGGCATTATTAAAAATATCGCATATTTTTTACTTTTTGTGCTAGTTTAAATTTTTATTTTTGTTTCAAGATTGGATTTAACTGTGTTTTCACGGAGGTATGCAACGATTTGGCCACAATAGTCCAACTAATGTGATTTTGCATATCAAACTCGCAGAATTTCCGAAAATACCAATGATCGACTATTATTGTCTTTTATCCACTGAATTCTATCTTATTTTAATAGAATGAAGAAACTCGACAAAAATCAAGTATACGTGAAATAATGAATTCAGGGCAGCGGTTACGATTAATCTGTTCACTGTGCATTATTTCTGAGATATAGGCATATTTATCAGCATAAAAATAAAACTTCGAGAATGCGTCTGACGGTACATGAAGGGTTTTTCGAATTGAAACCCCTTAGACTTCGACTCCTATCCCATTAGGCTGGCAAATGTAAATTATTAAAATAATTTGAGGACAGTTTCAAGCATTGATTCTCACGAAATAAGGGAACTACTCGAATAAAACTCAACCGCATAAATAAGTTGGCCTCGTGATTTCTTAACAAATGACATAAATATCGCTTTGTTTAAAATCAGGTATTCCGCTTTCATATAAATCCCTTGCTTTACCTAACAGGCAATGCGATAGAATTTTAAATTAACCCTAATACGAACCAAGTAAATGAAAGAACTCATACCATGTGCCTTATTTTTCACTCCGCTTGTTCATCATATGTGTGAGAATACCATTCTCATGCTCAAGTAATATAAAGTAATATTCCACTTTAAGTATTTTATCAATGCCCTCAAGAAATTATACAGAGCTTTCACGGTCTATTCCACATCTGTAGAACATGCTTATGATGAATAAACGTAACAAAAAACTCTGCATGTCCAACTAAGAAGAATTTTCACAATTTCATATCTAAACCAGGATATATCATCCAAGAAAGAGTTAAGGGGGATTGGTGAAATGCGAAAAAGGAGAAGGGAGTATGCATGGAGGGATGAAAAGAGAAGGTGAATTGTGGGATGAGATCAATGCTCGCCTGAGATCAGAATCCCGTAACTTCCAAGGCCTTGCTGCGCTCCTTAGCAGCACTGGCCCCTTTCTTACCGCCGGAACCCCTCCTCCCCTCTACCCCCCTCGTTCTAATCTCCTGATTCCTCCTCCCTCGCCCGCACTCACCTCATTCAAACCGTCATTTGTCTACCCCACACCCTACCTCTCTGCCGCCCCTCAACTCTCCCTCGAGTCCCCCCCTCTCTCTCCTCATTCCATACCTTTGCCGCACTTGAGCTACGATTAATCTTTCACAGAATGGAGTAGCTAAACCGTCCCTTGAGCTGTCTCCGTAGTGGGTAGCCTCTGGCTACTCTGAAGAGTTCTTGCTATAACGGCTGGAAAAATATATAGGATAGTCAGAGGAGTTCATGCACCCAAAGCCGTTGATTAAAAGCACACATTCAGTTAACACAGTCGAAGTTAATCCCTTCTCACAGACTTCTAATGGCTAAATTTTTGTTGTGTCCCACCTCAACCTAACTCCAAACCATAAAGTATATATGCACAGTGAAATTATTGTTCATCATCACCTCATGGAAATGGCAAGCACAAGCACGTGGTCACAGATCAGAGATAAAGGATAAGATTTCCGATTCTGGTATATAATAATGTGCGGGTATATTTCGATTTCAAACATAATACGGTCAACACATACCGTACACTCTTACACGAATGAAAATCAAGAGTATTGCAGATTATAAGATTTATGTCTTCATAAGTGGATTATTAATAACAAGCTATTTAAAACTAAATAAGCATCTAATAAATGGGTATACGAGTATATCAATACATTAAAGGATTTTAATTATGTGCCTTAGCCATGCCTATTTGGGCGATTTCGTCTGGAATAATCATCGACTACGACCGTATCATTTCACGGGGGCCTTAAATGTCTATATTTTTTCGTTAAAAATTCTTTCTTAAATACCTACCCCGCGAATATTCAGTAGGTTAAAAGCGGGATGGCAAAAGAAACCAAATACGCTAGGGATTGACTATTGCAATAAGAGAGAATACTTCACTCATAGTACATAAAAATCAAACAAGAGATAATTCCATTAGTGTTACACGTAAGGGAATAAATTAGTGAACTTGAGTGAATGCCATAATTTTAACACTACTATGTCAAAAATGTTATTTTGCTAACTGCCAAACATGCCGGAACATAAGCATAAAATCTTGTAGAATATGCACTGGTTAAGTTACACCATATAGTTTGTGCAAGAAATGACGAATGATAAATTCTTCCTCTCCAATACAATCAGAGTATAGCTGCATTGTAATCTTATCATGTATATAATGCATGTCATGTCGTGTTCTATGTTTAAAAAACGAACTAAAATGAGTCAGGTAAAATAACATACCTGTGGAAAACCTGTGATCCAAGATGAACATTTATTTAAGTGGGCAATTACGAAGAAGTATCCATCAGAGGAAAGGCGTGATTACAGAACAAAAAAAAACAAGCATACAGACCAAGAGGAACAATGGCGTAAAATTAATGAAGAGTGCTTAATTGGTGAGGAAACTGCTATTTTTGGGCATTCTTCTGCAAGGAAGAGAACCATGTATCAAAGTAATGGAGGAAATAGCATAGTACTCACAGAAAAATTATGACTCTGGGGAGACATATTTTATCCCTAAGAACACTTCTTTAATTTGAAAAATAAAGTAAATGGAACCGAAAATACTAAAATATGATTATTTATCGAGTTAGCATACTGGATTAGTTTCTTTATGTTTGGATTACATTCTCTCTTAATGCAAATAGCATCTATGGGCATTTATTCCCCAATTAATGCATTAAGGCAGTGATGCAGCGAAGGTAATAGAGCTGGGGGTAAGTCAAATTTATATTATAAACCCGCGAAATACACGAGTCTTGCCATCAACCGCGTGATAAACTATACCTTGTTAAATTATGGCCGAGAAGCTACAAAAAACGAAATGCCTAATGTATTCATATTCCCAAGTCATTTTCAATTCACATTCATGTCATGTGATTTATCCGGTATTCCATAAAAAATAATGAACAACACCTTAATCCTAAAATGAGGTGTATCTAAGCAAATTATAATGCATCAATGTAGACAAAGACATATCCTATAGGTTCGGGAAGAAAATTTTGTTGCGGTGATTTCCGGTTCCTAAATAGTCTTCCATATCCTCCGTGTTATTTGTAAAACGGCGAGATTGGAGGCATTTTAGTTATTCTCGACACTTTCACTAGGCCTAGACATCCAACTTCCTCCCCTCTCCCAAATTAATTTCGAAAGTCACCGGTTCTCGGCGATATGCGCGGGATCGGACTTAAGAAGTTGTGGGGACAGCGGCTCCCCATTCCCCCACCCCATGTCAACGCTACTGAATTACGATAAGGAGATCTTTCCTCGACTGAAGCTTGATTCAAATGCTGATTCTTCAATTATTTCACTACTAATTTAGGGTGCATTGATTTCTATACTGCAAACCACGCGTATTCTATTTAATATATTTTCCGCTTCAACTGAGTACATGAAAATCATATAATCTCCATTCATACACTATAAGAAAACATTAGTATCTTCCATGACCGCAAACGTTTGGGGTTTTATTCGTTGAAATTACTGAGTGAATTATTTTTAGAGCAATGAAGGTGAACGTAAAATGTACAGTCCACACCTATATTTTGCTCTGACATAAAGTTTTAGTATAGCATTACTAATTGTAAGATGTAAATAAAAAGTTTCCACAACGGCCTTTCTCAGTCGAGACTATGTTATGCAAGTACATGAAGAGTTTAAACCACAGTCTTGAACGCGTCACTCCCTTATGAAACCTCCTCTTCCCTTCCCCTTCACGTCTCTCCCTCCACCACTCCTGACTAATCTCTTCCCTCCTCTTCGCCCCACCCTTCATTCCCGTCGCCGTTCTTTCTTTCTCTGTTTCTCACCGCCACATCCTCCCCTCTCGCCACTCTAACCCCAGCCACCCCCCGATTCTGCTCTACATACGCCCCCAGCTTTCTCTTCGCTCTCATACTCCTCCCTAAAACCTTCACTCAAAACCAACGATGCTTCCTTCCTCCCTCCAAACGGCCCATTCCCTCTCGCCCCTCCCATCACCCCTTCCCCTCATCACTCTTCTCCCCCCGTCCCACTTCTTCATCATCTTGTCTCCTCTACACTTTCTCTCTCTCCTTTTTTAGGGTTCTATTTTTTCTAGCCTGTTTTTCCATCCAAATACAGAAAAACCTTCCCCTGGGTGGAAAAGGTGGGTTGTAGGAAGAGGGAAATACTGAGGGAGATCAGAAGAGGGGTTTGGAAAACGGCGGAGGGTTGATGGGTGTGTGGGTGGCGGTTCACAACCCGCGGATTTAGGGTGAAGGAAGAGATAGTAGGAGGAGGTGTCAGTGGCGGTGAAAGGGGGATGGAGGCGAAGGAAAAGGTCGCGGAGGATGGTGGTGGTAAAGTAATATGGGGTGAGGCGGGGAAGGAAAAGCGACTGTGGGCGGGTTTTTCCACCAGCTTTAGTAAATGGCTCTTCCCAGGGAGGGACCGCCAGTAACTGCCTCCCTCTTCCCCTTTTCTCGTCCTTTTTTATTTTAATTTTCCTCCTCCCGAGTCTCTTTCTCTGAACTATCCACCTTCCCTATTTCTATCACCCCCTACTTGTGCCTCTTTATCCGAAAACAAAAATATATGAATCTTGTATCCCATACCGTTTCTGCAACTTCCATTGTTATCCTCATATATTTCTTCATTTCACCTACTCCCTCATTCCGCTATTTCACCTCGTCGTTCTTACTTCGCACTAGCTTCCTCCTTCATTAAAACCTTCATCCAATGCTGCTCAAAATAATGTACCAGAAGGAATATCCTTCGTCAGGAGATGGACGAAGAGAAATGGTAGGGAAAAGAGAATGAATTGACTGCGGAGGAAAATACGAAAGTGAAACGGAAGGTACCGCAGCACACAGGGTTGAATAAGTGTGTAATAAAGTAAAGTGAATAGTGAAAAGAGTGGTTGATGTCTTATGAATGGTGTTTTTATTACATATTTTACGCTTATCTACATAATGATAAAATAAAATTATGTAAAATACATCTAGAAATTTCAGCTAAGCCAACCCAGTTTAAAGCTGACAGACAACCATTTTTACCAAGATAAGTAATTTTTCACAGGTGAAATTCTATTTCATTGAAAATTATTACAATTAATACATTTTTTCAAGGTGAATAAAGTAAGTGGGTCTTGTTAAGTAGCACGCATTGGTTGACGATATTGTATCAGAATGCTTGAGAAATTCGAAGTGGTCACTATTAAAAATAATCATTTTTCAAGCAGCGAGAATAATTCCAATTATCTATTAACACATCTATAAAAATATCGCAAAGATGATAAATTGATTTTTATACATAAGGATAACGATATCAGTAAAAAATATTGTGAAAATGACTCAAAATATTATCTGTAAATAAGTGGGTGGTATACCAATGTAAAAATAGGAAAGGACATGTTGCTCACCAGTCAGGCTCATCGTAACAATATAAAATTATACAAATTATTACAAACCTTTGTAAAATGCTGTTACAACTAATGAACATTCAGTTGTTGGTAAATTTATTTGCACCACTGATGTCAATAATAGTTGACAAATTATTCCACTCAAATACTTTCCTGTTGATCAACAAACAATGCCAGCTATATTCGATATTGTAATAATAGCAATGCTTCCCATGGCAAGAATCTGTGAATTAATGCATAAAGAAGAACGCGAGGTGTCAGATTGAAATATAACATGGGCCAAAAGGAAGCCATGAAGCCACGTTTTCGTTTCCTGAAGAGAGAAGATGAGTCGAAACGTTTCAGACAAAAAAGATGAATAAGGAAAACAAAAAATGCCATATTTTCCTTCACATCGATAGATCGCAACAGCAAAAAACACAAGTCAAATCATGCAAAACGGAAAAGGAGGAAGAGAAGGAGACATGGGCCGAACTAAAGACAAGGATACGGGAATGAGGTCGAGTGCGGGAAAGGAACGTGAGGAAGATAAAGGGGGATATGCAGGGAGGGAAACGTTAAGAGGGATGGAGTCGTGTGGTGAGGGTATGGCCAGGGAAGAGGGAGGCTACAGTCGGCGGCGGATACGACTTTTACCTGATTCCTACAAAACGGCGGCGTAAAGCGACGACGACGGAAACCTTGGAGTGGGAGGGGTCGACGTTCGCGGGCAGCAAGAAGGCATACATAAAGAGAGTCATGGCGGGAAAGGGGAGGAAGTGAGGAAGAGTAGTGGTAGTAGTAACAGTAGTGGTAAGAGCAGTGGCAGTCGTCGGGAAAGAAGGAAAGGGAGAGGGCACGAGTCGGGAGCCCGTGAGAAATGTAAGTCTAATTTTACTTTTAATTAAGTTCTGTCATTAATCAAGGTCCCTGCCTGCCGGTGAGAGACGCTGGGTGCGTGTGAGAGCGAGAACACCTCGCCACCCTCTCCCTCTCTTCCCCTCTCCTTCCCCATTTTCCCTTTTCTTTCTGTCTCCCTGCCCGCATCGCCCTCTTTTCTTTCGCACTTTTTCTTCCTCACTCTTCACCATCTCGCATGCCTCTGGAAACTAAGGGCGAGATGTTTTGAGGGGCTAGGGGGCATTTATTTCCTTTCCGCCTTCTCCCACTCTTTTAAAGTGACTATCTGAGAGGGAAAAATAGGAAGGGAGTGAGCGCAGAGAAAGAAAGAGAGCATGTAAGCTTCCTTGAAGCTGGAAAAGTGTTCTCCTTTCTTCCATTCCTTTTCCGATACACGCACACGGTAAGGAAACGGGTTCTCTCTTTTTTGCCCATCTCTACTTTGCTCTCTTGCGACAGTATCTTACTACCAAAAAAATTCAGTTCCTTTACCAAATCTGTCCAACCCTCCCTCTCACAGGATCTCCTAGAAGAGTAATCCTATTTCAGTCCAGCAAAAATGTTTAAGCTCAAACTTCAGGCAGGAAAAATCGTTGGCATCGTCCGAGTAAAGGTCTCTCTTGATATTTTCCGTATGTTGGGCGGTTTATTTTTGAGTCTCATTTTGTACTG
>LYUA01000367.1:587800-610608 GCA_002093875.1 Calopteryx splendens
AAACAAAATAGTGATAATAATAAGCCGCCTCCCGCCGCACTTCTGGTGATTCCCGAGACAAAGGAGAGTTTTTGGTTCTCCCGCGGGCCGCGTGTGTTTTAAATTAAACGCAAGCCATGGGTGGGCTCAATAATTAATTTTTGAGCGCAATTCCCCTTTTCCTGATCCCTGACAGAGGTCCGGAGCCGGGAACGAACAAAAAAAAAGCCACAGTTCCCTCCTCTCCCATCGCCACGAAAGACCAAAAATGGATCACGTGGAGGATGGGGGGGGGAGAGAGAATCGTGGATTAAAAAAATGGTTTACGGTGTTTGTGGGCATACGTAGGGATGTGTGCGAGCGCGTGTCATTTTCGGCATGATGGAAATATGAGGACGAAGTAGGGGAGAGTTAACAGGAGGCCCGGGGAAATGATGGGGAGGGGATTATTATGTGCCGGAATTCACACGAGGGGGAGAAAGAGATGACCGAAAGGCGTAGATTTTTATGTGGCTTTATTTTGTGGGGAGAGAGGGAGAAAGGAAAAGAAATGACAGTGCGAATGCTTCGGTTCTCTCTTGTGCGTGGCATGTGAAGTGCCCAAGAGTAAGAGCACATAGTGAGTGACCCTTCTAACTTGCTCACAAATCTCCCTGGCTCGTTCGTCGATAATTATTCGTGATGCGATGCTCATTTTTTTCCATCCCCTTCAGAGAAAATCAAAACTGCCGATCAAAGGCATTTATTCCGACCATATACAGCTATGTAAATTTAAAAAAAAAGTCTAGGAAAATAAATGCAGATCCAGATTCTGTACATATGATTAATGATTTTAAGTAAAACTATACGAGGTGCTACCCATATTTTTCGAGAATTTGAATATTTCGCTCATACCAGTGGCACTATGAATTTCTGGAGCTAGATTCCACTCGATGTGTATATACTAAGCTGACAGTCTGCCAAGCGGCATCTTCGGCAGTGCAGTAGTGTTTCTTAGTTTTTGTTGCTTTCGTTACACCGTGTTCTTCTCTGCCTATTAATTCCGAAATGTATTCCACTGCGAGTATTGATGCTTTGTTGCAGAGCAACTTCCATAGTTATGAATCCGAACAGGAAGTTTGGGTCATCTCGAACTGTTGCTTGAAGCTCAGGGCACTGATGGTCTCGGGACGAACTTCGCTGCAATTCGTCTCATGTTCAGTACATCCGCTATAATGCATTAGCATGTCCCGCGTGAAAGCCCAATCCTATTAAAAACGTCATGAATTGTCTCCCTTCGATCTTCAAGGAGCACTTCAGGCCCCTTCGTGATCGTTTCTGGAGTTTGGAGCATGATGACGGTCGACCCGAATGTTTGCCAATCTCCACAGACACGCGGTCATCTTTGAAATTCTTAAAACACTCAAATGTTCTTGCTTTCCTTAGAGTTTGATCACTTAAAGCCTCCTTTAGCATTCGGTGGGTTTCAAAAGCATTTTTCTTGTCCTTAAAACGAATGCAGATAAACTTAACTCCTTCACACCAGCCATTTTGGAATTCGCAGACAAAAGAACGCGATGCAACGAAATCAAAAAACTAAGAAATATATCCATTCACGAAGATGCGACTCGACAGACTGACAACCGAAATACACAGTAAATAGCATCTAGCGGTATAAGTTCGTATTTCAACTGGTTTGGGCGGAATATTCAAAATTTCCAAAACTTTGGGAGGCACCTAGCAGTACATATACAGTAGCCGGCGGCGGTTTGTTACCCTGGTGGGTAGAGCTTTTGGCAACTGAATGGATTGTTCCCAGTTCTAATAGATGGTGATGCTTTCGGACTTCTAAAATCAAAGCGCAGAGATTTTCTAATTTCTGGTTCTAACAAATTTTTGGAAATCCAAATGGCTACAGCGAGAAAAAAAACGATATCTTTCCATTAATTATGAATTTCACAAACTTTGAAACTTATTTGATTTGAGCTCTACCCTTATCTACATAAAACCAACCTTCGCGTCGACTACTACGTTGGTTTTCCCATGAAAAATATACCAAATACAAATATCATGCGGGCAATTTCTTCAGTTAGCTCGCGTATAAACGAACCCATCGTCTGACAAAACGCGTTGGCCTTCATAAGCGAGAACATCTCCGTATAGTCCAATGTGTCTTATTTATTAAATTGAAAATTTTGCTTTGCGTGGTTTTTGTCCCTGACCTTTATCGTTGGTTAGCTTCAGCAGCTACTGGAAAATTAAATAATTTTCGTGACATAGGAGACATCTAAAAAGTTTTATTTTAAATACTCTCTGTTCCCTTTCCAATACCATATCATAATCGTAATGAAATCAGAGATTAGAGCAACTTTTAGGTTTAAGCCAAACCATAAAGCAGCAGTTTAAAAGTGGTCAAAGATAATAAAGAAAGAATAAAAATAGATGGTTACTCCAAGATTATTAAAAATAACTATTTTCAGTAGCATCAGGAGAAATTCCCTCAGTAATCCTGACCATATGCAGGGTGCATATGCAGAGCAGCATGGAAAAAAACAGGAATTCAAATACTTAAAATGCATTTCTTAGTATTGTTGAATTATACATGAAAATACATTACCTGAAAATATTTTTTTTTTCGGAAGTAATTATTTTCGAGCACTTGACTCGAAATTGATTTTAGTAAAACGGATAACCGGCAAAAGTAAAAATTGATGTTTATTGCTCTTGTTAAATCGCTTCTTACTGCATTTTAGTTGGCTGCGGTAATTTTATGCTATATGGATACTATTTGAACATTAAAAACAGAGTTATCCCAATAATATTTTTACTATCCATGAATTATCACCAAGCTGTGCGCAAATACATTTTCCCTGGCAGCCTAGTACACTGCAATTTTAATGGAACATAATATGAAAACTATATAGCCGGCAGAATTCAGAACACTAGACTTTATCTCATATACCAAGGAAAGTATCGCCCGGGAAGAAGCAGTAACATAACATATTGCATCATCCATTTCCCAAAACACGGTGGCAAGGAAATAAGGATGGTGGGATAATCTTTCGAGAAATAAAAAAAATATCGGATTGATCTGAGGAATGGGAATTAGAAATGAATCTTAACAAATGTGTTTTAAATAAGTTTTAGAAAAAATAACTAAAAGCAAGCCGTTACACAAATGGAGATTTAATGTTCTTTAAAACAGTTATTAACTTGGAACATGTATTTTTATGGGAATTACATAAAGTTTAAAGAAGAATACTAGAGAAATATAGCAAGGAAAAAAGTATTTCGGTATTTATGGGGGAACTTCGATGGGCATACGTCTAAACAAAAAAGAACTAACGAGAAACTTCTGGAAAGGTATAGGGCACTAGAGTTTGCTGGTGACACCGATGGAATTAGGTATTATAGTCCTATATCGACGGATTACACCTCTTAGATAAACACTACGAAGTTTAACTTCTATTTCCAACCTCGTAAAATTCGGCTTAACAAATCAACCTTTTGGTCGCCACCAGTTCATGTGGAAACAATTAATTTTCATAAAACATTCTTATAACGAATACACATTTTTCCGAAAATATTTATTAACTTCTAGTACAAGTTCAGAGCACGTATTTATTAAATACTAGTTTGGACCTGCCTACACCTACCACATTCGCTCGTAGTGCTCGCAACGTATGGCATAGATGTACGCATTGCTCACAGATCTAGCCCGAATACCTATATTGTTTTAGAGTTTTTCATATCATGACAAGGCTTTTTTAAATTTCGAATAAGTGGGCCGGAATTTCCTCGGAACCAGGGGATCAGGGAAAGGAACTGGCACCCTACCCAGAATTTGCGAATACCTACTTCTTAGTATTAAGTATTAAGTCTTAGTCTTAAGTAAGCCAAGCCGTCTTAGTATTAAGTAAGCCATTCACCTATTAAAGCGTCCTTCGGGTTGAAAGCTGAGGTTTTATTGGCATTTATCGATCTGCTGAACTTTCGTGCATACTGATTCTCATTACTAGCATTAATACCATTTTTTTAATTACTATGCACATATCACTTGTACACAGGAGGCCAATAAGCTTAAGCCACGTTTGGTACACCAGTAGTTCTTTAGATGAGATGACATGACATATTTTAGACTTATGGATAATTATTTCAAAATGACAATTTGTTTTACTTCACACAGAAATTATAGTTGATAAAATGGTGCCAGCTATAAAAAAATTAACGCCTTAAATTATGCAATTTGTATTTTCATAAGAACAGCCAAGTTACAGCTGTTCCGTAGGGGAAATAGATTTTTCACTCTAGTCCTTCCAGCCCCTATCAAAGACATTAACAGATTGCTAAACTTATAAATGACAATATAAGTAAAACTTCTGTCATCAGGAAGTGGATAAATATCGTATGGAGATAGATAAATATTGCAAGAGTGTTGAAGAAAACGATTGAGTTTGATACTTGAGGAAGATCTAAGTAAAATGCAATTGAAAGGTGATTTGTAAAAGCGGCAACCAAATCGGCGCGGCGTTGGCAAGGGACAAAGGCGGACGAAGGGTGGAAAAGGCACGGGAGAGTGGGATGGATGACGATAGAGAAATACGGGAGGCCTCAGTCCCTTGCAAGGGCGTGACCTAGAATCCGTGCGGCTTAGAAATCCCCCTCGCCTTTTCGGGTGACAAACACTACCAAGGAAACAATAATGAGAAACAGTGAGACCGGACAGAGAAAGTTGTTTAGGGAGATTGAGGGAAAGAAGAAACCTAATGCCCTGAGCGCTTACTACGGACCTCACGAGAAGAACACACAACAACCTTCCCGCATGGTCGTGACCCAACCCCTCTCCGTTCCATAGAGCCTGAATCATGATATAGTAATCTGTGTCGCCCCCAAATCCCATTTCTCCCTCGCCCCCATTTTGCCTTATGGCTTCTCGCAACCAATACTCAATTCTCTTCAATCCCCTCCGACTCCTTCCCAGCATCCCACTTTCCCCTCCCGCCTGCAAATCCCACCTTTAAGCCGCAGCAGTAGCAAAACCACTTAAGTTTCAAACACTGTCCTCCGTTTACACAAAGTGAGTTGGCACACACTAACCCCAAGTCAAGCCCATGAAACGATTAAACTGAACTATATTTATAATAAATGAGGGTAGTTTGTTTGTTTTGGGGGTTCATCAGGCTTACTAAGGTAGCATTAACGTTTTTGATTGAATAACACCATTTTTCTTTTTCAAGCTCAACAGTTTAGCTCGTTTTATATATGATAAAAGCATTAACGGTGTGCATACCACTTAAAAATGTTGGCGTGTTAATAGGTCAGGACACTGAATAAAAGTATTGTGGATGGAGTTTCAGCTACGTTCATATGTAAATTAAACATTTACTTATATTACTTATTTACTTACTTTTTACATACATTAATATAATTTAAATGTCCGTTACGTATTAACTTTATTTCTGAAAGCTGAAAGAACAAAAGCCAACTTCTTCCGGATGAACTTCATACGTTTGAGATCGAAATACCCTGGAAGTATGAAAGTTCGCAATTTGCGCAAAAATAAAACGGCAAAGGAATATCAAAATAAAAAGTACTATTCAAAAATAATATTCAATTTATTTTTACTTGCACTGACACTATTACTTTAACGCAGCCTTCAATTAAAAAAATTGTGTGCAATAAATACTTTCTCTTTGTGAGCATTCAACTCAACGAAATTATATAGTTCATGTTCTTCAATCTGAACTAAGTCTTTCAAACTGAAAACTAAGAGACAACTTTCCTCATTGAACGAATGGTATGTAATTTTTATTTAAAATTACTTCAAAAAATACTAGCGTATCACCAAAAACGTTTTTTAACTCTTAAAACAAAACTAACGATAAAGATTATAATATGGCCAACACTTATAAATAAAGTGATAAAGATAAATTAGATTCCCCCAGACGTATAACCATAATTTAACATCGGATTACACATGGCAATAATTAATCGACCGCTTCCACTAAAGCTTATTCTCTTCGTACTAAAGAAATTTTCACAGTAACTGTGGCGTAACTCAAAATAAGGGAGTGTTTACTTTTGCCTAATAAGGTTTACGCCCCTTTTCAACACTGCAGATCAAACCGTCCTTTTCCCTTCTCCTCCCTCATAAATGACGCAGGAGTGCTTTCCTTCGGTTTCGATCCGACGTGTGTGGTAATAGTTGTTTAGTAAACTCAAGTCCAGAGTTTTATACACAATTTCATACCCAATATCCCTCCCTCGGGGTCACCCCGTCCCTCCACAAAGTACCCTTCCCCCAACTCTCCCCACTCTTCCCAACCCCACGGCCACGCTCCCACATAAACTCTCCCGCGAGAGTCGGCGACGACGGCGGGTGGATGGGTGAGATGGAGCTAGCGAGCAGAGGGTCTACTCCCGCCCTCCCGTGGCCCATCCGAGCTAAGCGGTGGGGTGCCATCCGCTCCTCACCACGCCCCCTCGCCCCTACTCCGCCTCAAAAGCCACCCCTCCCCCATCCCACACACACACACACTCGCACGCACAGGCGGAGGCCACACAAATCCAGAGAAACAATATTGTCGCAGACAGGGCGGCCGGCCGGAACGTATGCAGGGGATTATCTGGCATCTGCACTCGGGATCCGCGAGAAACCGAATAGGCAGGGTGTAGAGAGTTGGGAGTCTTAGGGAGAGGGGGACGCAGAGGGGGAAGGGCACGAAACACGCTGCGGTGGGGTTCGGGAGGGATGGAGTGAACTGGTTTAGCGTAGGGGGAGACACGGATGAGGGGGGGAAGGATTCAGGGGTGGTACCTTGGATGGGGTCGCCGGGGTTTTGGGGATCGGTTCGTGTCCCGAAGGGTTTGGAAAGGGGATGGAGAGAGCGGCATCCAGAAAAAGGAACGCAGCGGAGGAGGGGACGAAAACTCTCGGTTAGGGGACAGTCACAATGTGTGAGCCAGGTTTATGTGCCAGGGGGGGGGACCGAGCTGGAAGGGACGGGGAGAGGGTATCACGTAGGGGGAGGTTGCGGGGAATGAGGCCACGGACGGAGGTGGGGTAATCAATTCTGGGGTTGGGGTGCCTTTGACCCTTGGGCGTTAAACATCCAGACTGGGAGGAAGGGGGTCAGAAATCACGGGAGTGGGATGGGCAAAGGAGTAGACCGTTTGTGACGTTGGGGATGAGGATATCATTACAGTGGAGGATTTTTTCCTGACACTGTGAGGGAAAAGTTCATATTTTTTTGCAGCGGTGGCGATAGTGTCGGAATATTTTCTCCCTTCTGAATAGGGGCAGAAAATGTTTTCTTAAAGTTCTCATGAGTCAGTTCTTTATTACACTAGCAAGTAGCAGGAGAACACCAGAGGAAGTAGGGGTAGAAGAAATAGTAGACACTGCAGCGTGAGAAGTGGAGAGCTGTTATCGGATTCGAGAGGATCTCGCCTAATAATGGGGTCAGGTTATGAAAAAGGGACGCATTGAGACCCTTCAACTTATCTATTTTCCTTTCTCCCACATCTAAGTGATCCACTGCACTTATGTACACAAGGGTCGTGCAAGTTGAAGTGCCGTGTGACCCCTGGCTTCTAAGCATCCCTCCCGACAATATGTCAGATCTCGGAGAGATAAACAATCGGAATTTTCCCACCTTATTTTTTCATTTACTCTTTGGTCTCTTCTTCCACTCCAATCCCTCGCCACTTTCCGCTGTTACCAAGCCCTATTGGAAGATGTCATATCTCACCCGAACGAAGTCCATGTGAATTTATGGTTGTTTCGACCAACAATGATACGCGAGAAATTGTTTTTCCAATTTTATTTCGGGTAACATCCGAGTAACAAGTTTATTTGTTTTTTTTTCCATAATCCTTGCAAATCGCGATGAATGATTTGTCATGCTCCTATATCTACATTCAAGATCACCACTGGATCTGCGATCTGGATATAATCGCAGATATTCGCGCACGATTTCGGGTGGATATTGCTTCGTTTCTCCTAAATGAATCATGATGTGTGAGTTATCGACTTCGATTTGAATTTTACCCCCTTTTATCTTCCCTCGAATATTAAAATTTTGGTACTCTCGAATTGAAATTCTTTAATTTGTAGCTTCTCGCAGGGTAGTGTGTCAAATCGTCTGAGGGTCTGATTCACGTGCACCCTTCTCATTCTCAATTGCGCATGATATAATTTTCCACTTTTTTTATTGGTAGTACACCACGTTGAGGCAGGTTTTGAACGCCACTTGCATATTGCAACGTCGATTTAGCAAACAAAGTACTTTCACTGAGCATGAACACATTATGTAGTTATTTTCTTCAGTTCCTCATTATAATTCCCCTCGATCATGCTGCCTAAGTTTCCTATTCTTTTCTACCCGCTTCTCCTCTTTCTAAATATTCGACCTCTAGTCACAGACTTCACGATTCTGCTACCTCCTAAAATCTCCTCTGTACACTTTTTCCGCCTTATTCGGACTTCCCTCATAAAAATTCCTCTTCCCCCAAGCATTTCCAACACTTCTTTATTTGTATTCCCCTCTATTAGCGACTATTAGCGTCTTTTTTGCTTTCTTCTACAAACCCATATCTCAAAATATTCTTAACTACACTAATTCACTCAGTGGTTTTTGAGCCATGGAACGCTCTCCTCCATGTAAAATTCGTCACCATTTTTTTTATTTCATCCCTAATAAATCCTGTGATCAATTCCCTCTCTGTAAATACTTCTTTTAATAAAAACATTCCGCTCCTCATATCCTTATTCCTACACTCATTTCTCCTAAATCCCTGCCCAAATAGGTAAATTTTCTCTCTCTTCTAAGTTACGCACGATTACTTTAATGCTTTAATAAATATTCCAGCTTACAAAACTATTTTTGTTCTCTTATAATTTGTTTTCTATCTACGCTTCTCAAGCCGATCCTTAATGTGCCGAATATTGACTGCAATCTCAGGCCCACTGAATAATCTTCTTTCAAAGTAACTTAATCAACCCTCCGTCTGATTTCATGCCTTTACCATCCTCCCATTTTCTCTTTCCTAATTTTTTTAGGATAGGTACGATAAAAAATAATCAGCTAATTTGTCAAAAAACTACTGATTCCAATTTCATATCGTCGCATAGAATAAAACCGTACTAATAATAACTAGATTTTATGACGCCAGCTAAAATGTCGATTTCAATATTTAACTAAATGAAAATATGCTAAATTTGATCTAATCAAAGTTTGAGTTTCTTTAGTGAATGATTACGCGCAATGTTTATAATTTAGCATAATCAACAAGATTTCTTCTCTTACTGTTAGGTGTAGTTAAAAAAGTTTAATTTTCGGTCATAAAAAAATAATGAACAATACGCTCTATACGTGAACAATATGTTTATACCGAACTCATTGCTTTCATTTACTCTTATATAATTTTATCCTCTACGAGTTTTCCGGTTCAATTTGGGATATAACACATACAGGGGGTTTATAAAATCGACTGACAAACTTCTGGATATGATAGAGCTGTCAAAATCAAGTATATGGGGGGGAGGAATTGTCTCATTCACTTCATTACTGAGATATGGACCGAAGACGTTGTAAATGCTTGCTAAAATGCGAACGAATTACTCATCTTCCACATGCGCTGCCGTTACAGTAATATCAGATCTTATCTTCGCTGCCTCATAATTCGTGACAGCAAAATCAGTCGAATATTGTCCCACCTCTTTATTATTTAAATGACAAATTAGGAGTTCCGTGATCAAATTTGAATGAAGAAGCCGCTGCTAGACGTTGTCCATGAGATAGTATCGGCAGTAGACTGTGGGCAGTAGCTGGCGCTCAGATACATTCGTTCATTCTACAGTCCCGAAAAAAATGAATAAAGGGTTTTCATGCACTGAAATAAGCCAGGTGAGCTAAAAATATTTAACGTCAGCCATACCTGACCGGATCTTTTACAGCACTGCTAAAACGTAGAGTTTTATTTTCACAAAAGTTTTTCACAAAGGAAGTTTTAATTTCAATACCTTTATTGAATGGCGTTCCTAGCGTCTGCAATAGTGATTCGGATGGCGTTTATGCGTCAAGAGCATAACTCGGAATGTATATCTCTCTATCACAAATTCCAAAGATCTCTATAGCGAGGCAACGGAGAAAATTACTTCCCACGGTTAAATATACATCATATATTTAAACTAAATATTCTTCATATTTCAAGCTAATAAACCATAAAATATTTCAACAACTTTTTGACGCCGAAATATTTCATCAATTTGGTTTTCAAACCAGTAAACCACATTGATGTGCGCAAGTCGGAGTCACTAGGGGTTGTGACCCCGACTTCGAAGTTCAAATTCCCCTGTTCTAGTCTCAGTGATGGAAAAAAAATCAGCTTTTGAATAACATTTTCTGATTTTTACAGAACAAGAAAATAATAAACATTGTTCTGCACACTGTGAGAAACCTGGATACCTCTTACACAGAGAGGACCTATAATCCGGCATCCACCCATGTAGAAAACGAAATGAAGTATAAGAACAGTTGGAATTCTACTATTTATAAATCTTGAAGCTCCGGATTAATGTTCCTACTTACTAGAAATAATATCCCAATGATATGGAGACAGATATTACAACACATCCAGGTTACAAATATCAAAGTTGATCAGTAATTATCCGATTCTTTAATACTGGCAAATTTGTTGATGGGAATAACTTGACTCAAATACTATTATCAAGATACTGAACCTTGTTTAATTGGCTTAGAACGCGCTTATAAATAAGTTACAAAATATTCAGCATTCTCATAGCAGATATTTCTTTAGAGCTTTATTTCTTACGTTTCGGAGCTGCTTTGTTTTGCATGTGACGCATACCACACAGCATAATTCGAGTGGGCTGGGGGTTTCAATTTTTAACTGGTATATAGGATTTTAATCTACTCATCGAGCGAAATATTCCACTGTGTTATTTGCGTAGATGATTCTTGTCAATAGATTAATTGGGATTTTCGTTCAATTTGCTATCCCTCTTAACCCAATACCATAAAACTCTATATTTGTATTGCCAACAGATTCTTCGGGATGGACACATTCCTCCTTCGATTGGCAAAATGTCTAAGAATCATTAAACCTTATTTATATGTACTTATTATATATCTATAATATATATGACTTCAAAAAATACACTTTGTATTTCCACATAAATACAAATATTTATGAGGAAATACAAAGTGTATTCTTTGAAGTCGTGGATCGCTTCCACAAAGTAACGCTGGAAACTACCTGCATCTTATATACTATATATATTTGGTACCAAATTAAGCATACAAGTGTATTATTTTATTATATTCACCGCCTGCAGTTTCCTCAACGGAAATTCTTTTCAACTTTAATTAGCGTTAACTTGAATAAGGCTCCCAATACAATATTAATATAATTGGATCAGTCCCGTTCCCATAAACGTCCAACTCCTTTCCCATATTCAGTACACAATCTACAGGGAAAAAAATGTATACATCAAATTTCTGTAAAAATCGCGTCTGAAATATACCGTTGAAATAAAAATCAAATTACACTATGCTAATTAACTTTCTTAAAATTATTTTCTGTCACATATATTAAGTTAAAGAAACTGCGGGAAATGCCGCGACAGTGACTTTAACGGAGGCACCCACTGTTGTGCACACATATGCGAAAAATCATCAAAGCTACCCTCTGGGTTTATTTTTGTAATGGACTCACTACCTTAGTACCCGCATTAAAATAAATCTTTTTCCTCCTCTGTAACCATTATGTTTGTGAATCCTAGATAACCTTTCTCGATCTTAGAAAAAAAATTACTGACACAAAAGGAAAATGCACTTCAGACACAATAAGAGAGATATTATAAGTTGTGAAATTACGTTTATACCCTGTAGGGAAATGATGCGGAGGAGGCGGCGCAGATAAGTGGATCGCGATTACAATGGTGTGCGTAACAACGAGAAATGTGGAATACGCGGGAGGATTGTGCCCATGTGGCTTGCAGGGTTCTTTCGGGGGGAACGAAGCGGGCGAACGCAGGAGGCTGAGTGAATGGGAGCGCGGAATGGAGACTTCCTGACGTCGCAAAATATGAGAGATTTAATCGGGAAGCTCTGGAAGCAATGCACCGCCCCATGTGGTGCCAGGCATTTAAGGGGGGCGGAGATCTCCGGGGTCGATGGATGGTGGGAGGGGGACCAAGAGGGAGGATTATATGGGGGGTGCGCGCTTCCTAACCCTGAGGGATCCGATTCGGGCTGACAGGTGCCACTCTCTCTCTCTCTTTTCCAGGGTGTCATTGTACCTACCCTGCCTCTGCCGCGAGCAGTTGTTGCTCCTAGAGGGGTATGACTCGGTTTAGGTGGATATCATCCCGCTGTATTATGCCGCCACTCGTGTATGCGATCTTCGAAGGCTTCCGACGACGCTTCGCCCTGCATTGGGGACCTACTTGGCGTGACTGAATAAAGCTTCCGTCAGGTGTTACTTTTTATTAGTAAGGGTTATGTTAACAGAGGAAGCCAAATTTACCGCCGGTAGTCACGTGTGGACCACAAGGATCAGACGAGTAAGCTATTAAGTGTGTTAATTCAGTGAACAAAGTTTCTATGGACCTTTAAATATTTTCCTCTAAGTGCAAAGACAAGAGAATAACCGTCGAGCATGAAGGGAAGCAATATCATATTTTCCGAAATTTCCAACAAATAATTTTAACAACAACAAGGTCTTCGTTTTAAGTGACATGGAACAAAAATAGACTTAGCGACCAATAATATCACAAGTAAACGTTCATCATATTTAAAACTGCAGTTAAAGAAAAACTAGAACCAGTTTAAATCCCATGGACATAAAGATATATTTACGCCTTCTTAAAAATTGTTCTCCTCATCCTTCCTCCTCGATACTATTCATTCGCTTTTGCGTCATAAAATTATGTTGAGTTGTATTCAAAACAAATGACACAATACATTTTATCCTATTTTGAATATAGAATGGCTATCAATAATTTAGTAAAATGCTTAGTGAGTTTATTACCACTACTTTGACGTCCATTTTTTATTTTTGTGATAAATGAAAAGTTATTTTTACCTGTTAACCCGAATGTGTTAGCATCGCGACGAATAATTATAGATGGTGCATTAAATAACTTTTTACGACAATGGAAAAATACAGCCGATTAATATGCGCCTACTTTTTTAAATCTAATTCAAAATAGAAATTTTGTTTACCATGGCTAAGAGTAATAATTGTGGATTTTCAACTTAGGAAAATGTACTTAACTACAGTCAATGATTTTTCCACATAGCGTATTGGTTTCCATTAGTAGTCCCTAATGTAACCAAGGTAAATTCACGCAGATGGTGAAAGCGAAAAGTAAAGACCAACTATCTCCCTAGGAGTGAAGAAGGGGACCGATACGACGGAAGTAAGGATATGGAGAACGTGCAGAAAAAAGAACTGACCCATAAGTGAGCGGAGGTGGAGAAGGACGTGAAAGTAAGTGAGGATGGAAAGAAGAAACTCCCGTGGCTAAGAATGGGGGGGAAAGAAGAGGGATGTTTTAAGGGACGCAGAGGGAGGGGGGAGATTCCCAGTGCCTGTGTGCCTTTGCGTGCGTATGCGTAGCGTGTGGAAGAACAGGGTGCTGAAGACGCGCCCCCTGCCACCCATAACCCTGAACCCTTCGACCACCCTTTCGTCACCCTTCGAACCCCCTTACTCTTACACACTCACCCCTTCCCGGTTGCCCTCCGCCCCCGCTGTTTACGCCCACCCCCCGCAGCCTTCTCCCGCCAAAGCTCACACACATGTGTCGCACGCCTTTTGTTGTCCTCCTCCTTCCTTCCCTTCACATGACTCCGCCTCCCCCAACTCCCTCCCTCGCCGTGGGTGCTCGCTGATGACTATGGATGAGATGACTTCACGGGGAGAGAAATACGCTCTCCCTCGCTCCCTCAGACATGCGAACGCCTTCTCTCTTACCCCCAACCCTCCCAACTCCCGCTCCTCCCGATACCCAACTACTACCCCCACCGCGGGACCCGAATTCTCCTTCCCAACGCAACCCCCCATTTCTCCCCCGACAAAATCTCCCTCTTTCGCAATCTTCGTCCTCCGTCGCCTTCGCCTTCATTTTCCCTTCGCTGTGAATTTTCTCTCCCCATTTACAACAGAGTATAAGAATACAAGTTCTTATGTACCAATAAAACATATTGTTACCAAATTTTAAGTAGCTTAAATGATTATACAAGTAAAATTACTACCCAATGAGTGTGAGGGAAGGGGCCTCAAATTTAGTTTATACTTACATTCATCGTTCTACTGTCCACTGTACCTCATGAAAATGGATTTCATTGTGCCACGTAAATGACCTCAAGAGATCTTATTATTTATGGCTGATAAAATAAGCGGCCTAAGATTTCTCATAAGATTTCCAGAAATACCAGGAGATAAATTATCTTCCATTAATGAGGTGAACAAAAATAATTACACTTACGACTATTTTATGTAAATTGGTTGAGAACCGCTGGAGAAAAGGTAAAATGATCTACATTTTGAGAAAAAAACTTTTAAAAAATGAATAATTATTGAAGGTTCTCTGAGCTATGGCCAATGATTTCGATGCCAATGGGATCTAAATCGACGTGGATTAATTTTCCACACACCTTTTCCTTTCTCATCTTCTTTTTGTTCACCTCCGGTTTTCCTAATCACGTTCAAACCACCCAATTATCCACAATCTGTGGCTTCTATTAGCCTTAAATTTTCCTTGCCACAATAATCTGCCTCCCCCATCAATTAACAACAAAAATAAATATCGAACTTCTCATCTTGGCATCCTCCTAACTCAACTACATTCCAAGAAATAAATGCTACATTTGTGTTTTATCTTTACCATTTCGACCCATTTTTTTCTTCTTCCACAGCTCCCTTTCGGCCAAAAACTATCCATTGTATACATCTGAACAAATATAAATGAATAAATAAAATCCATTAATTTTAGGTAATAATTCTTAACGCATACAGACTGAAGACAATGTGCCTGAAAAAGACGACTAGAATCAATTTGTTTTTTTTCTCTTCAATGAACGAATGGTCAGAGACCACATGAAAATTCCAGTTCATTAATCATAACAATAATTTATTTCTACTGCAAGACCGCTAGGGTCATTTCTGCGGTTTAAAGTCAGTGGGCATCATAAAATTTAGGAATTATGGAGAAGAACCTGGAAACGACACAAGCTACTCTTAACAAAACTCTTAATACAAGTTGTATTTAACTCTCCTAGAGCTCCAATAACTTTCCTTCTTAAGAATTAGGTACTTATACAGGAAAGGCTCAAGTGTATCGAACCTCGACAATAGCGAGGTTTTGGTTTAACTCGACACTGATCGATTCCCATCGAATCGATTACCAGACCGACTCACCTAGGAAGAAGATACGTTTCCACTTGTTCAAAACTATTCTCCACAGCTCCACATGGGTAGAAACACTCGAACCAGCTCAAAAATCTTCGAGTACTAAGTAAATTATTAATGGTTAAATTAAAAATTTAATTAATTTTTTTAATGAAATTATTAATTTACATTATGCTGCATAATAAAATAACTCAATAATTAGTTTGATGGTCGAAGCAAATAATAAATAAAATGTGCGTTGTATTAACGACGGACCCGAACGATTTGGTGGAAACAATCGCATTCACTTGGATAACTAGGACGATCCGGCTGTGATAAATGATGAATTCGTGTAGGAGTGGATATGATACACACAAAAATATACCTACCAAATTGACTTAATCGAGTAAACTCCCTTGCGTAATCGCCGCTTCACAGCCACGACACATCATGATTGTTGTACACAAACACCGGGATTTGTCAAGGATGTGACACCAAGCTTTCTGAGCAAGCCACTTGAACCCGGAAATGGTCCCTTCACGGCAAACGGCATCCACAAGTTACCCGGCCAAGTAAGGATCCTCGACGTGTAAAGTAAAGTCACAGTTCCACATAGATTTCCCAAGACTATGATATTCATCCCGATACACTATCTCAATCATTATTGGACATTTTTATAAATAAATATCCATAATAATTTAAAAATCGAATAGTCAACTTCACGAATTCTCACATAAAGCCATTATGATATTCAAAATACGGAGAAAAAAAAATAGTAATTGTATACTATATTTATGCCATACAAATATTTATAGAATGACAGCGTATAATTCCTATCGTCATACTTTATTATATTCATTTGTATAAATAATTAACGATATTTAATATAAATTATTTAATAATTAAGCATTTACTTAGGGTGGAAAATGATTACTTAATACATTCATAATGGCGTAGAATGAATCTTCATCTTATAGCGTCACACGCCATAGTAATTCTGTCAAATACGATTTTAAATGGTGTCGGAAAGTGTCTCTTAAGTTTTAGTTTCGCCATGTCGCAGAACACTAAATCCTCTCCATGTTTTGCGTATAAGTGCCAGATTGAGGAGCGATGAAGTGGAACATTTTATTCACTTCATTGAGGTCAAAACCTGCCACTTTAAATCCGTAGAGTAGTAAGCGCGCCACGAATGTGAATTATGTGTTGTACCTTCCGATGTGTTATCCGTTATGACCCATTGATGCACTTAAGTATTCAACTTCCACTAAAAATCTCTTTCATATCTCTACATATCGGAATATCCACTTCTGATATTTCGATATGCCGAGTCCGTATATCTGACAATACACGACCTGCGTTGTCCTTCCGTTTGGTAAATAGGTTCTCATCAATGTCAACGATTAACCCTTTCGGTCCCATATTTTTCTCTTCTTATCCCTTCAAAGCTGTTGCGCATACCTCTATCATGTAAGTATTCCATTGGATCGTTGTTTTTTCAACCGTATCTAGATGTCTTTTGCACCATATCATTTATGTTAACTCTTCTAACCAGCAATACATTGATATGATAGTTGTAGCATAGGAAGGGTTACTTTTTTCCAACCAATTTTCCGCACGCATTCCAGTTTTTCCCTGAATTCCATTACGTTGCATCGCTAGAAAACTGATTTTTCCTGGATAAAGTTTTGTTGTACGTTTTTTGTACATCTGCGTTCGATTAGAAATATTCCGTGCTTTTGCAGAAAATGAACCGCAACACTTTCGTTAAAGGGCATATTCCATTGCTTCAAAATGTCTCTTATTACAAAAGGTATTCAATATATTATATTTAATAAATTACGCAAGAATTTATATTCGTTGCATTGTTGCATTTAGATAAAATTACAAAGCTTATTAATAAAATCGCTGTTATTCTCTTAATACTCTATGGCGTGGATATAACACGTATGACATAGAGATGAAACGCAGGTGCCAAATATATTTCTCCAGAAATAGGTATATGGGTCAGGCAAACCTCATAGACTAGATTGCACTCGGATATAAGTTTTAAGTTCAAATAATAGGAAATCATAACAGTATTTTACGTAAAATTATGTAATTACTGCTGAAACTTTATGAGTTTTTATCACGTATTTATTGTTACAACTGCATATTATTTTCTCTACGGTGAACCTCAGGTACGTATAAGTTTCCTCGAGATGAAGAAAATTAATGTAATTTTGAGTTAATTAAACGGAAATCTTGAAAACTACATGAAAAATCTTGTAAATTCTTTTTAATGTGCAATAAATTTCAATCTGTCGATCATATTATTTCTAAAATATCAGCAAAGCATTCTACCATCTCCTAACCTCTGTTCAGGGCATCTTTATCATCAAACATTCACTTAACATGTAAAATCGGCAGCCTATGGGTATAAGAAAAACTACTAACTTTCAAAGAAGGATGGTAGGGAATGAAAATAAAGTCCGATAAGATAAATAAGGTCCGATGAAAATAAAGTGAGAAACAAAGAGGGAAATGGGAGGTACGCAACAAGAAAAGTAGTGTACACTGATAAAAGTCACGTGCACACCGAAAGGTATTATCAATTCATAAAAAGCATCTTTGATATAAATGTATAAAGGAAAACAAATGGGAGAGTACATGAGAAAAATGCTGAAATTATGGTTGGACTCCGAAACTTGGTCGTTGAGGCAAGAGGATAAGCGTAGATTTTAAACTATTGAGATTTGGCGGTGGAAAAGAATGAAAAGAATAAAATGGGCAGAAAGACAATCAAACGAAGAAGAGCAAGACATGGGGGAGACAATAGGGAAGAGAGGATGTTGCTATGAAAAATTCGAAGAAGGTAGAGAAAATGGTTGCGGGAAATATTGTGAGACAATAAAATGCTGAAGAATGTGATAGAGGGGAAAACTTTCAGTACACGAGGTAGAGGGAGGAAAGGTTTAGGAAAGCTGGACGGAATGAAGAGAGGAAAAAACCATTTGGAGCTAAAAAATGGTTTATTGTGACATGTGGTCTTAGGGTATTTAGTATCGTATTTGGCAGGACTTTGAAAATCACCAATGCGTAACCCCTGCATCAAAGAAAAACCTATCTTTACCCGTAGACTAATGTTAAACCAATAAATCATGCATTTTTACATTATGACTAAATAATAAATCCCCTTCTGCGTCGAGATACGCAATACTGAATTTCATTCCAAGCCTTCACTCCTAACCATATTTGGCGTCACTGGTCATCGAATATATGCACGTAATTTTCAATTAAACCTTTCCACATTCAACTTTATCTTCAATGAAACTCTACAAGGATTGTTTTAAAAACTTGGGGATATTAAAATAATTTACATTTTTTTAATACTATCACATTTCGTTAAATATTTTATTACCTTTTCAAGATGCTCTTACACGTATTATATAGGATAGATAAAGATAGACATATAAAGAACACGTTCTAAAAAGGCTAATACTATAAGGTTCTGTTTTTAAGTCGTAAAACAGAAACCCCTATGGAATATCTTCACTCATGGTAAGTACTCTTACCCGAATGAGACCACTACTTGGCAATGGATATATTCCACCATCTTGCCTCGCCCACAACGTTTTAATAAAACAGGGTTGTAGCAGGAATATTCATGATTCTAATAAATATATGATTTGCAACCCCACAGTTAACCAATGTAAAAGCTTTCAGAAGTTTTTCCTCACCCCCTTCCCCCTTTTCTCCATTTCGTATTCAAGGAAAACAGAACGACTAAACTCAAATTTGCATATTCATATGTTTGAGAGTCCCACTTTAGTCTCCAATCCAGACTGTGAGAAAAGCATTCATTGAAAATTTAACACGACCAGGTCATCCGGCAGGATATCCTAGCTACTCCCTCTTCTAACGTTCTAGATCGCTCTGCAGCCATAATACTTTCGGTGACTATAATTCCCACCTCCTGGGCATAAAGTAACATGATATTCATGGGAGATAGGATGTAAAACACGAAGTGATAATTATTCTGATTTATTTGGAAGTGTAAAAAATTTGTAAAAAAATCTAAAAAAATGCCCTTCAAATATCTAAACAGAATTTAAAGTATTTTACTAATTGTCATGCCTTAAAATCGGAAGTGTTATCCCTATACCGCGAGCCAGTGACGTAGGAACCAGAGGGAGGGAAGGGTACACCAATCGAATGTGGCAAAAGTATTCACTACCCCGCAAATTTTAAAAGAATAAAAAGAAGGAAAAGCAGCTAGGACGGAAAACGAATATACCAGTCGTGTATTCACGCACTATAGTTTTTAAATCCAAGTCTTCAAGATAAAGTGAAAGTAAGCGATCTGAGTTAGCGATTTAGAAGCATGTGAAAGGTCCCTCATACGGCTTTGCAAGTATTTCTGCCAGCTGAAGTGAATTATCAATAATGAATGCGCTTCTGAAAAAGCAAAAACACATTGCGACCTCTGGGAAAACGAATCAATTACTCATAAGCACTACCGAATACGTATTCAAATCTCAGCTCTCTTCAAAATCCCGCTCCGTACGCTCAGTAAGTACTCCGTTGATCAATAATTGTGCTAAAACCATGGTACGTCTGAAATTCCAGTTCTGGTATCTTTTCACTAAATCTTTTCAGTAAATATAGGGTTTGATGCCCTCAAACGAAACTACTGACCTCGAGTCCAACAATCCCCTCTCCTCTGCATGATCAGTCCTAAACTCTAACTTTCCTTCCAACCCCTTCTTGTTATGTATATGTATAGTTTATTACACCCATACGGAATTAAGCATTCGCCTCACTGAAATACACTCCGTGCAGTGGCCCAAGTAATCGGAGATTTTCCGCCAAAATCATTAAAGAGAGTAGGAGGTGAAAGGTTTTAAGTTATTTGCAAAAGATCATTAACTAAGAACCGATTCTTGTGTTATGCACATAACAACCCAAGTTCCCAAAGAATCAGCAGGCATAGCATACATGCAAGGCCACGATATATCGGGAAGCGAGCGTTATTTATGCATAAATATATAAACGGCACCAACGATATCACGTCTGAAAAAGAGGTGAGCACTGCTACTGTTTGACAAACAAAGCAACCCAACGAACCTTTGAACCACTACTTTAAACGCCCATATTATCAATATCATACTACTACACTGATGAATTCCATTTTTGTTTGCTATTTGGTGTCGTCAGGCCAAATTTAACTAATAAATAATTTAAATTCAAACTAAACCATGACATTGAGGTCCTGCTTCCTCTTCTCTGTACTCATCTGAGAGCGATGAGTTGGCTTTTGTAAGGCTTGAATGAGGAATTACGAATAATATAACCTGTACAGCCAATTTGGTCAAGAGTATTTAAACGTTCTTGTCTAATGACATGGCTGATACAAGAGTAAGCACTACGGTATCAGAAGAACATTGGGTGGAATCATACGACAAGTGTGCTTTAATTCCTAATTAAAAAGATGAAGCTTATCTTTTTTAATGTAGTGATTTATTTGTAACTGTAAAATTGCAAAATCAAAATGTTGTAGTAATTATTAAGACAAAAAAGTACCAGTATCAGATGTTTTGAATAAATATTTTCTAAGTAATGGTTAAGTAATTCCTAACTAATGTAGGAAACAATTATAAATGTGTGCACACAACTTGTAATCAAACGTCGTTACACCACCCGTGTTCATTATATAACCTATCCCGAGTTTCCCCCCAGCCCGTCCCGAAAATATTCGTGAGTCATTACCACGAAATCCTTTAGATTAGCCCACGGACCACGGCCGTTGTCCAGGGTAATCTGGTGTACCTATATGCTCTACGCAGAATGAATTTGCTGAGTTGCCAAAGAATCAGCAGACCTCCGGAGTTTCGTGAACCCTTCAGGCCACCACACCTCTCGACTCAACAGCCGCTCACCCCCTCGCATCCATTCCTCCCGAGGCCTGGCGGGCGGATGAAGTAATGGAACGGGGAGAGATGCGCGTAGCGAACTGGGAAGGGGAGGGAGAGTGGGCGACGAGAGAGAGAGGGAGTAAAGGGGAGGAAGAGCGTGGGTGTGGGGCAAACGAGAGAGAGCTTCGAAAGGGGGAGGGGGTGAGGAGGAAAGGCGTGGAGCGGGACACCGCGCCAGTAGGGAAGGGAGCAACAGAGGTCAAAACGACAGGGTAACCGCGGGACTCCATCAAATTCCGGCTATTGATGTGCCCATCACTCCCGACTCCATGAAATGCAACTGAAGTACGGAGAGTGGGTGGGAATGGAGTTTGGGAGGGGTAAAGGGGGGGGGTGAAAGGATTTCGGGAGAAGGGAGGACGAAGGTGGGGATGGTGGTGCCTATCAGGAGGGCGAGGAGGTAGTGGGACGTCGGCAGGGAACAGGAGGAGGAGGGAGATTGGTTGGAAGGAGGGTAGTGGAATCGGGGCATAGGTGGGGCTGCGTTTTCATCGCTCCGCAAATTCCTTTTATTCGACCCGCGGAGAGGGAGGGGAGGAGAGAGGGAGCGGAATGGAGAAGGGGGCGGAAGACGGATGGGGGGAGGGAGAGAGAGAAAGGCCGTGGGTCCGCAACAGAGGACGAGGAAATGCATCGGCTTTAATCCGACAACAATAACAAGATGAGGGCGAGTGGAGTGTGAGGACCAAACACCCTTGAAAAGGGAGCGTCCAGTATCACTTTACCGAAGCATTGTTGCCCCTCTGCCCTCTTTAAATGTAAGAAATACAATGATACCCTAGCCGTTATTAGGTAGATGGATTCGAGTCGGATTATTGTGTTGTATGTGCGCTGAGGAAATGAAATCCATCAAATCAAAGCTATTTGATATTGCAAATGGCAAGTGGAAATGTGTTCCACTACTGGAAGATTTTTAAAATAAAAGATGAGAAATTTTGATTTTTTTCAAAAGTACGGACTACGCTGCCTTAAAAAAACTACGTAGGCACCAATTAATGACATAATATATGGTAACAGGTTTATTTCCCTCTCTCATTTAAACAATTTTTTAAAAGTCACATTCTGAAATGTTCAAAAGAAGACTCAAAGAATATGAAATGCATCGCATGAATGGAGCACACCTGAATATATTGAGTGTAATTTTTCTCATCTTATCACTATAGGCATAATGACCACATTCCGTTTTGACAATGATTATCAGCATAAGTATCTTTTACTCAGTTTTATAGGTTCGCGTTTTCATGAAAGCACGATAATAATCCAAGAAAATGTAATGAAAAACTATTTGATAAAACATAACTCATAGAACAATTGTTTCTACACAAGTCACAAGTAATAAAAAAGTAATCTACAAAGATTAAATTTCCACACTGCTTACAAAATGTATCCAAAGTGTAAATAATACTTGTAGCTCTCAAAAACGGCTGTAACACATGAAAGAACAAAAAGCGTCACACATTGCTTGATAACCAAGGA
>LYUA01000367.1:621585-634997 GCA_002093875.1 Calopteryx splendens
ATATATATATATATATATATATATATATATATATATATATATATATGAAATCCAAAAACTCCAATCCTGAAATATAAAAGAAGACATATATGTTCTTCCATCAATATAAGTTGAAGAGTCAACTGAAGATAATGTCCTCGATCCACTACTGTCAGATGTATGTAGATTCTGGAAGACGGCCACTTTTGAAAATATCACTGCTAATTAACTACAGGGAATAGTATGTACTACTGGGTGCTATCAATTATGATAAAGCTACCGTCGGCTACCTGATGTATTTTTTTCGTGTATATTCGTGTAGCTAGAGTCATTATCTCTGTAATAGAATGCTAGAAATTAAATGTGTGACAAAAGAAGCAATGCGAAAGAGATTCGGATTAAGACTGTGCAAAACACGCGGGCATGCGACTGGGTAGTTCGCTAAAGAGTTTCCAGAAAACAATTCTTTGAACAAAAAAATTAATGGTAAAAATTTGACAGTTGGAGTAAACGCAAGGAAAACATTTTCAAGTGACTGGAATTCCAGATTGAAACCAGTGACAGTATAAGAGATCATGCGAACAAAAACTTCTTCCATAAAGAAAATAAATATTCTGGAAAAAGGTCGAGATCGGAATTGGCTCATAGGATACATAGGATTCGAAGCTATACGAACGATTTGGAAGCATCGCATCCGCTCACTCGGGCACCCGTCTTCCGCCAGTGCGAAAAACCGACTTGCGACCCACTCCACCCAACACTCCCCGCCCTCCTCGCACCTCCCACGCCCCTCCACTGGGACCAAGCGCACCCCCGCCCAAACCGAATGCGCGCGCGCACCCCATCCAGCACACACCGTGGGGGAGGGGTCGATCGAAGGGGATGAAGGACGGAGCAGGGAGGATACAGGGGCGGGGGAGGGCAAACTACCCCTGCATCGTGGCATCCAGAGCGGCGGGCGGGAGGGGGTGTGGGATCCCCAGGACCAATTGTCGCTCTCCTCTCCCCTCCCCTCCTGTCCCCCTCCTTCCCTCGGGCGAGCTTTCGCCACCCTCCTTCCCAGCCCTTCCCCCTCGCCGTACCCTACCCCACTCCCCCTCAGAACATGGTCCTATCTACGTATATCGAAGTGGGAGGAGCCAGGGGGGGATCTCCCCCGAGTTTCACCGAGAGGGACTATATTTCGCCTGCGGAAGATGCCAAAACGGGCGATGCGGAGGAGAGCAGGGAAGAGGGAGAGGGAGAAAAAGAGCGGGGCAGGCGCAGAGTCATTCTCTCTTCGACCCACGGAGGGAGATATAGCCGGCGGCACAAGCGAGGGAGAGAGAGGGGGAGGGCATAGAGGAAGTTGCCGTCCAAGGGGTGGGGTCAGGAACGGGGAGGGTGCGTGGACAGACGGACATCGCGGGCATTTGCAGCGCCGGTTCCGTGGCAAGCCGGTCGTTCCCCGAGAGGAAGGATCACCGCCCCGCCACGGGAGACTGTCGATGCGCCCCGTCCCCCTCCATTCACTACAGGGCCGCACGGGAATGGCCCCGAGGTGATGTCGATGTCATGGTGGAAGGAAGTGCAATTAGCCGATCCGTCGATTGGTGCGCGGCACGGAGAAGGAAGCTTCCCTGCAACAACTCCTCCACGTGGACCAGAAATCGGGGGCTCCGACTACGCGAAAAAAGGGTCTCCCTTTTGTAAACAACAACTCGTGTCGCCTCTGAAGTACCTGATTGAAGATCAACGAGTCGGATCTGCGGCCTTGATTTTCTTTTCGTGACACAGTTAAGTGTATTTTAGCAGTAAAGTTCATTGACGACGTGGGAAATTCAGTGAAGTACTCAGACACAATACGGTGGGAGCAGTCGAAACCAAAGTTTGTTTACGAGTTTCAAGAAACCACTCATCGGGCGCATTCTCGAACAATAGCTATTGACTTCTGTTTTCCTTCCACCTACATTTAACATTAGTTCATGTTAATTACATCAAGGACATTGCTCATCGTCGTGTGATGAATTACAAAGGGAGGATAATTGTATAAACTAGATGTTTTAAAGAAAACTTCGGTAGAGATAATAGTGGAAGATAAATATTTCATGTAAATTCTAATTTACTTGTTAAATACTGATGCAGACTTTGCAGTGAATTCCAAGTGTTCAAAATACCGTCCCATCCTAAATCTTCAAATTTGAATCGAAGGCTACAGTAATTGACTGGAAAGAAGGTCGTCCACGGTCCTCCAATGTTGGAAGGCATCAGAAACATGGTGCAAGAGGCAGAAATGCTGCATGAAGCAGCGCAAGGTTCCGGACGCCCAGGTACGTTTATGTGTCAACATTAATCACTTAAACCGCGATAGGTATACCCGAGGTGAAATTGACAACAAAATCCATCAGTAGCTCTAAAAAATGCGTATCGCATTTAAATTTCCTAAAACGTTCCAGAAGGTCCTATACAAGACTGTACACAGCAAAAATATTTATTTATGAAGTTTACCATACACTCTAACAATGACAATAAATTTTTTAACGCAATAAAAACGTAAATACACAGACTTCTGGGATAAACTAGTTAAAAGATAGTGAATAACACTTAACAGTCAATGATGTACCTAAAATATTAGAACCACAGGAATGAACGAAACCAAACGAGTCAATTAGTGCAATTCATGTTTGCATGGAAGCTCCTGGACTTTCTTTGAATATTGAATGGCTATTTAATTTTATTTTCTATAAGTTCGTTGGAATTCTCTCTCCTTTAATTGCGGACATTTCTTGATAATAAAGCTTCTTTAATCCAGAACTCGTAGATACAAATGCTCTCGCGTCTAGTTTATACATGTACCATGTAAAATTCATCTCTCAACTTAAAATCAGTGAAAATACTAACCTAACCCTTTAATTTCGCCTACGAAATTAACTTGAAGTTTCTACTTTCATATAAATAATGCATAGTTTAATAAATTGAATGGAATATGAATAAAATTATAAGAACAAATTTTCAGTATCTTTTCACAGCTTGATTGAACAATCCAATTCAAATTATAATTTTTAGGAAGCACGAAAATGCGATGGTTCCGTACGCATCATCTGAAAGAAGCTACAAGTTACGTACCTATTTCAATGTTTATCCCTCATTCACTGTACATTATGTTTTTCCTAGCATGCACGTTGCTGTAGTTTAGAAAATGTTTGAACATTTTTCTTTATCCCTTACTAGTATATTAGTCAGTAGCTCACTTCGATGGTTGGGAGTAGTGAGTATTATCTACACTGGGACACTTTATTACGATACAAAGTTTTTAAATTTTTTCGCGTGAATATGGTTTTATTCTGAGTTTAACTCAACGCAACGGTTTATTTGGTTATTCCACTCATTTCTATTTCCACTCATTTATTTACTGCCTCCGCATTTCCAATATCATTTTAAGCTAATAGACATATTTTTGTTTTAGATAGGCGACAACAGGAATTGTAACGTGAGTTAACTATATTAAGTTAAAATTAATTTTTAATCATATTCTCTAAAATTCTCATAGCTGTTTCAATTATACTTAATTATAAAAAAATGTAAATTGAAATCCCATTTAGCGTCATGATTGAGCCAGTCAAAAATTTTGCCTTTTGATAATAGGAAGTATGAACTGTTATCGGTAATATAAAATTAACTATTATATCAAAATACCGGTCAACATTGCTATATATCCGATGCTGAGAATTTCAACCAATCTAAGTATGGGAATTTTTCATGAATAAAAAATTAAAAAATTACAGGTACAATTTTGAGTCATTGCTAAACTCAAGTAAATTCTCTACTTTAGAATCGTCAATACTCACGACCCCATTAAAATACCTTCACGCCTTTTACAGAATGGACACCAATTTGAAGGGCTACGTACATATATTAAGGTTGTCATCATGTTGTCAACTAATTGCAGCTATCGCATACTGCCGTGCCGCCCGACGCGTCTCGAATCATCAGAAATTGATTTCAATATAGGTGGCATACACTGAGTGCATCTGAATAATTCCCACTCGTAACAGCACACAAACTCAGCAATAATCTAATACCAACGATAAAAACCTACGCGCTGTCCTGTTCAACAACTCATTCGACTAAAAAATTGTAATCACACTACAAAAGACAAATCTTAATCCAACAATTTTAGATCCCAGCATGTGCAACTTTGTCCTGGTATCAGAAGTGTTCACTTGAATTTTTTTAATATTTTTATTTCGTATAATATAAGTTCAATATCAACCATGTAACGGCATCTTCAACGGTGGTGTAACACATGGTGTGGTGCGTCCCATTGTACTATATATGATGGGTACTTGAAGTTTTGGGTTTAGAGTATTAAGTTCATCACTTGACTCTCATAAATAAAATAATAGAGGGTGGGTTTGAAAAAACAAATAGTTCGAACGAAAACGTTATTCAACTTTTCGCAAAAGGATATTCGGCGAATGACAGAGCATGATGACTTGAGTGAATGCAAGTAAAAATTAGGAAGTAATATTATTTCTTAGCTTACTCCAGTTTTTCCCTCAAATACTGCAACGTCCATCGCATTAACTATTAAAAGGTCTCCTGATTATACAAAAATATTCCTCCTTAACAGTATTATAGGAAAGGAATCAAGCAATGAATCTAAATAGCCACGCTAGCTAAGATGCTAATATTTTTCCAAAATTATTAATAAGAACCGAGTCGAGCTTCCATTTTCATGAAAATTGTGGACTTTGAGGAACAAATACCGAAACGAACACTTAATGAACTCAGAATGAACACGCCCACCCTCGCTCTCACTAACGATCATCCATAGCGGACACTTTAATGGGGCCGTCTCAAGGGATTCCTTTCTGCTCTTCCTCGAGGCTAAGTGGACCTGTGAAGAGGTGGGGATGGAGGTAGGATGGAAGAGCGGTCTCTCTCTCTGCCCCTTTCCATTCACCCCTATCCTCCGACACGCTCCCCTCGCCCCCACCGAAAACCTCCCCCTTTAGACCGCTAAACACCCTCTGCCGCGTCCACCCGCGCCCCCCATCCCTCCCCAAAACCCCTAAAGTCCACTCACTCCTTCATTGCTCTGCTCTCGGCATCCGCGGTGGGTTGTGCGGGTAATTAGGGTAATCGATGGCCTACTCCACAAGAATGCGGCACTGCTTTTACCGGGCCACCGCTTTTCAAGCCGATGCACGGCATCCTTGCCGAGAAGCGACCGCTAAAGCATATCCATGTATCTCCTCCCACTCTGAACTCAACCCTCACTTTCCTTCCACCTCTACCTTCCAGCCCAACGATTGTGCTCGAGAATCATCGAGAAATTCCTTCTGCTTCAAGTTCTTACCCCAATAGAATTTTTTTTTCCAAAATTCGGAAGTAATGTGTCTCGACAAACATTCCTGGAGATTCTCCATCTATGTTACATAGGATTTGCTTATTATTAAGATTTTCATATGTAATTCTTTAAAATAAAAAAGGAATCATTTGGAAATTATTTCTGTTGCCTTCTTACACATATTATTAAAAATATTAAACATTATCATCATATCCTGTTATATTAGTGTAAAATAATTCGTTATTACATTGGATGCAACTGTGACACAGCTATTACTACCATTATCGATTTTAGATTTCTAGATACAAATATTTCAGAAAAAAGATAAAAATTAAAAACAGATTGAAGTCAAGAAATCACAATCGCCACACACCTTGCACTACCTCCTGACAATAGAACTTCTTCCTTTTTTTAAAATGAACGTGAAAATTTAGATTTATTTCTCATTGCCAAGCACGTAAAACTCCTTCACAACTTATTTGGTGGAACTTAATCAAATGCATTATATTTTCAAAGTGCCTTATAGTTTTGCGGGAAACGTAAAAGAAGATGGCACTTTTGAAGTGATCCTGTCGGTTATATACCTCGGCGAAGTGGGCAGGTTACGTGATTTTAGTTACAAATATTTGGAGAAATGGATTCCGCATTTTAATGAATTCGCACTAAGCAATGTAGAAAACTAGATAGGATGAGAAGTAAATATTTTCATTTCCTATTGTTACATATTTCAATAATGTGTTTACCTTTAAGTAGGTAGTCACTACTACCAGAATTGAGTGAAGGTTGCATATCACAGGATGTCCCTAGAATTTATTTTTCATTCACCTTTTGAATTTCCTTAAATCATCATTTCAAGTTTTTTTTTACATAATAGGACGCCTATATTAATTTTTTTCCGAATGAGAAGATTTTTATGGTAACTTTCAAAATCAGGTGCCCACTAGAAAATCGATCATTTAAATGCTTCAAGTAACTTCTGAATACTTACAATGGCGACGGAATTAAGTGGAAAATAAGTAATAATAAAAATCATCTCTCACTATGAAAATATAATGGCTAACGCTTTTAACATTTTTGAAAATAGTATTTCTAAGAAACTACAAACAAGTGACGTTCAGAAAGCTATTAAATAAAAATATAAAAAATAATTAAAAGCAATAACAAAATGCAGTACAGGCGTAATGAGACTTAGTCTTCTACGTATTTTCCACGTACTTGATAATTAAATGTCTGTTTACTTCATATCTATTAAGAACCAATCATAAATACAAACAAAAATAAAATCTCGGGTTCAAGAAGTATGAATATTAATTAGAAATTTTCAAATCGTGCAGGTCTGAGGAAGAGCGTTGAATAAAGGAAATTTTCAAAGGAAAATGAAGACCCATTAGATTTGGCGAAAAGGAATGGTGTCTAATGTGGAGAAAGGAAAATTCTGGGTATTAATTTTTTTTATCTTCAGTCTGCGGAAAGAGGCCAATTCCTAAGAAGGATTGCCAAATAAACGAGGTAGTAAAATAAGCAGTTTTGGGACAGTGTGTTCAAGGAAAAATATTTTTAATCACACGAATGAAGGTATGAAACGGAAGCACTTGGGCAATTTGAGAATACCAAGGAGAACAAGTTTTTCATTTCCTGACAAACGCCCTGAATTTACGCAAAAACCCCGAATATTATGTGGTGGGGAAAGAAAAATAACATGGTCGTCCAAAATTTGCGCTTGTCTATAGTATTCATCATGGTAGATGTTCAGTTAAGGTTAACTTATGAATTTATTTACTTTTGGCGAAGAAAGTTAATGTCATAAATTTTTTATATAGGATTTATCAGTCCATTTTTAGACTAAATTAACAGCGGGTGGTTCGATTGGAATATAATGTCACCTCCCTTCAGACTGATCGATAAACATATTCTGTATACAAAGTTTAAAACCAACTTGGAACTGATATTTTCATTTCAAACTTAGAAGTTTTCCTTTTGTCTTACGGACGCTTCTGGTGACCCCTGCCATAATGATCTTTGTAATAACATTTTTAAGGTGACGAAACATCAGTTTATTGAACACCTTATCCGAGGTGGGATTTTACTTGGCCCATGGAGGCTAGCAAACATGTGTATTACAAACCAGTTTAACTCAGCCGACATTAATTAATTTTTAGAGGGATCGATTTTATAAAATCACAAATGTTTAATCCCTCCAGTTCTTGCATTCACTTTACGAATCTTTTTAAGGAACGAAGTTAAATATAGCATGTATTTCAGTTTAAATAAAATAAGGCATAAGTTTTACTTTCAGTCCACCACCATAAATACTAACGGCAATACATAAGTGAATAAGGGCCGAATTAAACTTACTTCTAGTAATGATCTCCTGAGGAATATATTTAATCCAATTATGAATATTTTACTCGTGAATTCTTTTATAAACACAGCAATACCTATAAATTTTGCTCGGATCAATTCAAAACACTCATTTCGCTGACATCTATTGTTTTATTCGCATGAAAATCAATACATTGAAAAATGCTATGAAACTACATTTTTCACATTCAATCTTTCAAATAAATATTATATTCACAAAAAAACTCTTCAGAATCAGCCTTTAATTCTGCGTTTACTCTTTAAAAAGTTGTATTCAATTTTCTCTGATCAAGATTTAAGCTGAGAAATTGAATCTAATTGGGCTTACGCTATAAAGTTGTGGAGAATTAGAATGTAAATGTGTATTTTTTTACTTTAATTAAGAATTTCATATGCATGGAATAAATAGAAGTCATTTTTGTTTATGTCTTTCTACCAACCAAATGTGTTTCACATCGTCTGCAAAGAAAAATATTTAGAAAATTAGTGACAGAATAGGGAAGTTCTAGGAAATATTGGTGCCCACGACACAATCCTGATATATTTCCTGTATTAGTGATTACCAAGTGTTAGCCTTAGCTAAAATATGATAGCATCTAGCAGTAAAATGAAAAATATTACTACCAGAGTCCCATCTATATGAAAATGCATATCAATTATTTTTTAAATGTCTAAAGGAATAAATTCAATGTTTATGAGAGAAAACACGTTTTTTAACGTTTTAAAAAAATTTATCTCGGCAGCAATGTAATAGAAACAAGATCATGCATTTTTTTATCTTTCATGCAGTTGGGGAATTTTAAAACGGCTAGAATGAGAATTTTCTTCACATTCTGTGCTAAATAGTTCTTTTACATACTGCTTGCACTGGTGTCTTGCACTTAAGACGTGGATTGTCATGGAAATAAAGAAAGTATATACTTCTCTTAGCTAAATTCGAAGGCATAAGACCATGAGTTTACACAAATAACGTAATGTTTACTCTACGATAGATTTCCTAAAATATGAACCGGAGATATAAATATCAGGGTGTATTAGCTTAGAGAAAAATTAGTTAATACGAAAATTCACGCCATGGCATTAAAAATAACAATTTAGGATTTAATTGGGTTTACCTAGATCCACCATTACTTACGCTTGTACCATTAATTCCAGGTCAAAATGTTCAAAATGAGTTTTTTTTTAATTTTTGATTGCTATAAATATAAGTCATAAACGTCAAAAAAACACTTCCTGCCTATGGGATCTTGGGTGTCCGCAAGAACTAATTCTCTCCTAACGAAAAGGAGTCATATAGCACACGTAAATTTGGGAACCACTGCTCAACGAGCGTGGAGCGATAGAATAGTGAGCAGAGTATTCGGTTATTGACTGGATGGTCCCTTCCTTGGACCGTCCAGCAAATGACCGATATATATCACAGAAACTGAATGACAGACTCAAAAGGTTACACATTTCCGAACCATATTCCCGAACGCTGTTTATCCTAACAATTAGGCGACCCGCGTTTCCCTTACAGAGTAAGGCGGGATAACAGAATACACAGGAAAAAAAGGAATGTGTAAAGGTATGTATGACTGACGAAAATACATCGGTTAATGTTGATGGCATACTATTCACCAGGATTGCTGTCACAACGTCGGCTGAATAATCACGGGGCATATTGGTATTCTAGCAGCGTAATTACGATATGAAATTTGAACGAAAAGGATAGAATTGATTACGATAATAACTCTTGGAAACATTTAGGTAATTGTGATAATGTACTGAAGCAATTTTTTCGTAAAGTTGCATATGTACATTTCGTAGTCACCTCTACTTTTATCACCGATGGTCACGGCTATAGACATCATGAATGCAACTAATCAATCATTCTTTCATTCTGACAGTGAGAAGAGTGGAAAAACTACACTTACAAAGTTACTCCACTAACGGACAATGACCCAAAATTTAATATTGGACAATTTAAGGTGCTAGCCAAAATAAAAATTTAACTACAAAATTTAATTTAAATAACTAAATGTTTAATAAAATATAAATTTAACTAATTTACCCATTACCTATACTCCTAATCTGAAAATTTCTCCTGGATTCAAACTTTATTCTCGAAGATGGTAGTAGCTATCAGTCTTTAGCAGAGGAGACAAATGCAATAATATTGTTAACTTTAACTAAACTCCGTTTTATTTATTTGTAAAAGATGTTTTTGTAGTTACTTCCATTATTTTTCATACATAAATAAGTCAGAAATATATATATCATGTAATTTCGTAAACAATAACGTATTTTGAATTTTCATTTAACAGAAAAAGAAAGAATGTCTCGGAAGTAAGTTAATCTTCCTCTTAGGGCGGATTGAGGCTTTTCCTTTCTTACACTTACGTATATCCTAGAAGTGAGAAATCGCCCGTGAAAAATCGTCTCTCTGGCTAAATGCGCTCTCCATCTTGTTACTTCTCAATCAAGCGCCAAACTCCCTCGGAGGGGTGACGGGGCGAGCCTAGGCGTTCGGGTCCCAATGGGACCCAATGATGCGTGGAGCTATCAGGGGGAGAGGGTTGCTCAGTGGTGCACGAAGCAATCCCTGTCGTTTCGGAGCGGTGAAGCGGAAAGAGAAAAGTCAGTGAAGTATCTGGAGAGGGGAACGGAATGAATCGAAAGGGGCGAGAGAGGGAGAAAGAGACGTATGATGGTTTTTTTTCCACTCTTCAGGAGCGCAAGCGATCGTGGCTTGGAGTAGGAATCGAAGCATAACTGACGAACACGGTGCAAAGAATTCCAGGCATTGAATTCTTGCAAAGCTATTAATGTCAAAGAAGGCATTTGGCATTGGCATTGGCTAAAAGGGGCTAAATGCCCATTATCACCTCTCATTTCTTTTAAAACGTTGATTAAACCATTTTTATGCTGGAACCAGTTTAAACTCCAAACACTTCAGTAACTGCCCATTATCAGGTGAAGGACGGGTAGCTCCACAAGGATTTAACAACATAAATTCGTGCATGCTTATGAAATGAGATTTAAGTACGTCCGTTCCCTTCGATTAAAATTAGGGATGTGCCGATAGACTCCACGAAGTCTGGAATAGATTGAATCTTGGGTAATATTCTATGATTTGGGATACAAAAAATGTTCAAATCTTCCTCAAACAGTGAGTGAAATATTTTTATTTTTCACTTAATATAAAAACTTCACATTTTCATAAAAATTCTCTGAAGTGCAACCGAAAATATTATTGAGGAAATGTCCATATTCGCGTTCTATATATGATTCTCTTCCTTTTCATCGCCATTCTAATCGTTCTAAAACTCTCTCACCTAGAAATCGAGTACTATCACCACCTACTGAATTATCATCGTTTAAGACACGAATTTCTGGTGATAAAATTAAGTACAACAAAAATTTACTGTAAATCATAAAACAACGAGAAAATCTCACTTGAATTCACATTGACGGAGTTCAGAAATGGTAGACTGCTGCAGCAGTTTTTTCCTAATTCACGTAACTTTCTACGTACCCTAGTACCCATTTTCCCCCTCGAAAAATTCGCATTGTCGTGGCGGTAGATTTGTAAAAAATGCATAAAACGGGGTATCTGAAATTTCTGAACCTGATCCGTTTTTGGATGAACGATTTACCAGGAAATGGATCTCAGCGTTTTATACTTTGTGGAAAGAAGTACCGTTTCTACTTTCAAGCGATTGTTCTCGAGCGGCAGAGAGGAGCGGTAAATTTAGCTCATGATGTAGTAAGTCCTCATGCTGGGGGAAGTTACGTTCCTGAGAAGGCCACCATTTGCAGTCCGTGAATATGAAACCAAAATCCTTGTGGAAACATGAACCTTAATGCCTGACTCTCGGAGGAATCAACCTCTTTAAACGTGTTCATTGCGATTGGTATGTTCAAAATGGAGGATTTGGCTGATTCAATAAACCGCTCTAAAACGCTAATTGCATAACAAATAATTTTCAATCTAACTTTCCCCATCTCTTCTACTGCAGAAGGAGATCACCACCAGCCTAAAATCTTTTGGGGCAATCAATAGAAAACTCGCAATATCCTTAGAACTCCATGGATTCTCATGAAAACTATGATATGGAAATTCATGAAAAGGTTTGCAAGAGGGCTTAATTTCACAACAGTATCGCAGATTTCTCCTTATTTAAATGGCATAGGGGAGAAATTCTCCTATGTTCATTGAATGCAAGCAGATTGAAGATGAGCAAGTTTTAGAGCAAAACCAACGTTCTCTAGGGGGCAGAGTGCGTTGGGATGTATAATCACGCCACTTTGAATACTGAGAGAATTCGGTGGACCTAATGGATCACATGCTCAAGAGGAGCGCTGGAAACCCTTTTAGTAGCATCCCATCCTCACTTCCGCCGACTCCCCGCTCTAAGTCGGTCTACTTAACTTAAGTTCCCAGAACATCAAATGTAATCACTTATATCAACCCATAGTTAAGGATTCCGAGTCCCAGAAAACGTTTTCCTTGTATCTTGCCATTTCAGGCTTTTTGAAATTCCCCTCTCGCTCTTGGATCCTTACATTTCAAAGATTACTCTGGTCTTTTTTTTCTTTTTATTTTGTCTTTCGCTATCTCTCTTATCCCCTCTACACCTCAATCACTTACTCTTTATTTAAATAAAGTTCTTAGAGAATGGAGAAGTCTAAATGAGAGAACGCTAGTGGGTAATGGAGCAAGAAAGTCACTCCATATAGCTGAGACTATGGTCGAATTCACTCTCCTTTTCTTCTCTCATTAATTTTTTAATGCAATTTAAATTATATTTTGTTTTATATTCGGTTATGTTTGAATGTGCATGATGTACAAGGAAATATTTAATTGATATCCAAAATTAAGGAAGACTAAAATATTGGTTAGTTTTACAGCACAACTCATTTCATGCTTTAACAGACTTCAGACAATAAAAATTAATAGAATGGATGGTGAATTGATTTGAATGGATCAGTATTTTTTAATAAGATTTTTTGACATTAAGTCAAACAGAGCCTCGATAGGATAGTATGACTTGGGTGGAGTTATATGTAGCATTCATTAGACAAAATTTAAAATACTTAAGTAAAAGTAATTAAGAGAGACTCTTGTTTAAATAATATTTGTATGTAATTTGGTGGAATAAATATATATATTATTAAATATATATTTTTTTTTAATGCAAAATGATTGAATGAGGAAAAACATTACCCTAACCTATTTTCTCTACCCTAGCTTTGTGTCCAACCATGTCTTTTTTGTCTAAGCTTTTAATTATTAATACCTTGTGATTTTAATTAGTATACAACCCCTTATTGTTGATTTCTGAGGAAGCATTAGTGGAATAGGAATGTATGACTCCATCAAGTTCCTAGGAAGGACAGGTTGAATAAGAAATTTGGATCCTCATTGGGTTCACAAATCGCATTCAGTTAGGATAATTGAGCTGCTTTAAGTTTTTTTTAAATATGATTACTAATATTATTAATTTAGCCTACATCATGTTTATTTTTGCAACTATGAAATTAACTCTTACCAAAAAATTATATATGGCCAAGCACCACCCATTTAACATGATTTGAGAAAACTCTGGAGATCACAGATTGATAAAAGTATGCAAGTATTTACTTTTTGCTTTCCATGAGTTCCATTTAAATAGAGATGCAAAGCAAAATCACAGTAATTAATCCAAAGGTCGGTTTGGTAGGTGAGGATAGAGCTCACCCAGTGCTAAGCCCAACG